>VSMD01038378.1:0-18898 GCA_008750895.1 Mirza zaza | reverse complement strand
GAGGCCCTGGTGCTGGAGGAGGCCCTGGTGCTGGAGGAGGCCCTGGTGCTGGGGGAGGCCTTGGTGCTGGGGGAGGCCCTGGTGCTGGGGGAGGCCCTGGTGCTGGAGGAGGCCCTGGTGCTGGGGGAGGCCCTGGTGCTGGAGGAGGCCCTGGTGCTGGGGGAGGCCATGGTGCTGGGGGAGGCCCTGGTGTTGGGGGAGGCCCTGGTGCTGGGGGAGGCCCTGGTGCTGGGGGAGGCCCTGGTGCTGGGGGAGGCCCCGGTGGCCGGTGACCACAACAGAGAGAGCAAGGGACCAAGGGCGGGGACCCTGGAGACCATGAGAGGTCTTTGGCTTCTATCCCGAGTGAAATGGGGAACCACTGCAGGGTTTTTAGCAGAAGAATGAAATTTTGACTTCTATCTCAAAAGAATCATTTGGGCCACTGTCTTAAGAATAGAGTCTAGGATACAAAAGTTGAAACAAGATGACCATTTGGGAAGTCAACAAACACAAGACAAAATGTTCACTCTCACAGGTAACCAAAGAAATGCAACTAAAAAATGTCTTTGTTTTTAACTTATCCAATTTTTTTTTTTTTTGAGACAGAGTCTCACTTTGTTGCCCAGGCTAGAGTGAGTGCCGTGGCATCAGCCTAGCTCACAGCAACCTCAATGTCCTGGGTTCAAGCGATCCTCCTGCCTCAGCCTCCGCTGTAGCTGGGACTACAGGCATGCACAACCATGCCCGGCTAATTTTTTGTATATATATTTTTTTAGTTGGCCAATTAATTTCTTTCTATTTATAGTAGAGATGGGGTTTCGCTCTTGCTCAGGCTGGTTTCGAACTCCTAACCTTGAGCAATCCACCCGCCTCGGCCTCCCAGAGTGCTAGGATTATAGGCGTGAGCCACCGCGCCTGGCCTTAACTTATCCAATTTTAATGCTCTTTTTAAAAACATTCCCCAGTATTGGTTAGGGTTGGGGCACTCCAGGCAGGTACATGGGGACCACCTTTCTGGGGGCAACTGGGTATCTGGTCCCAAAGCCTTAAAAACATTCAAACCTTTTCACCAGAAATCCTACTTGCAATAAATGAATCTAAGGGACTAATAACAGCTGCTGTTGACGAGTGCTCATACCCACCAGGCTTTGTGCTAAATGCATCCACATGTTACCTCATTTAAATTTTTACCATCACTCTCATTTTACAGGGGAAAAAAGGCGCAGGAAGTTGCACAGTTCAGAACAAGGAGGGCTGGAACCAAACCCAGCACTCCGATGCTGCTCTACAGCAGAGGCGGCTGCGAGGATTTGTGCTCAGGGTGTTCACTGCCGCAGCATTTAGAATAGCGGAAAGAGTACAATAAAACCAACAAAGGGGGCTTACTCATTCAATCATGATTTGTCCACATAATTCGGTCATTAAAAATCTTGTCAAGGAAAACTAGGTTTAGATGAAGCCAGGTGCTGAGACGTGGAGATGGAGAGAAATAGAAATGCCTCTCAAAGGTCACAAAGACAGTGCACCGTCTTCACCCCCACCCAGGACTGCCACCTGTGCTGTCCCGGCTGGAGAGCAGTGGTTATTCACAGGCACAAACACAGCACACCAGGCTACACTGGGAGCTCACTGGGGACCTGGCAGCTCCAGCCTCCCTCTGCAACTCTTGGCCAGTGCAGGCCCCACAGCGCACAGGCAGCCAGGCAACGTGCTAAGTGAGTGAATGAGTGAACTAATGAAGGAATAATTAATTAGGAGAAACGTCAGCAGATACAGAGGAGAAAGGGAGGGAGATGGGAAAGAATGGAAACAGATGGAGACTGCAAGCCACAGAAACAGAGGGAGACAGAGAAAATGAATGAAAAATGAATGAATAAATGAAAAGATGGAAGGAGGCTATTAAGAAGCTAGAGAAAGCCCAGTGTGGTGGCTTGTGCTTGTCGTCCCAGGCGCTGAGGCAGGAGAACCACCTGGGCCCAGGATTTCGAGGACTGCACCATGATCACGCCTGTGAATAGCTCCTGCACTCCAGCCTGGGCAACATAGTTAGACCCCGTCTCCAGAAAAAATAAATAAATAAAGGTAGAGAAACCCAGAGAGATTCAAGTCAAAACCAGTGGGTTCCTGCCTTAGTTTCCCTGGCAGTTCTGCAGGCCTTTGTCGGGCTGTCCCAAGCACGTGACACCCTGCTTGGTTTTGCCAGTGTTCTCTTACGCAGGGGACACGGTTGCCTCCTCCCCCATCACATGCTGGCTGAGGTCCAACCCCAGAACTTTGACATAAGGGCCCTTCCACCCAGCAGAACTCCACCAAGGCAGGCCTCTAGGATGACAGCCCTCTCCCAGCCTTTCATTCCTGCAGCAGTGATGG
Source organism: Mirza zaza (assembly GCA_008750895.1). Classification (NCBI taxonomy): domain Eukaryota; kingdom Metazoa; phylum Chordata; class Mammalia; order Primates; family Cheirogaleidae; genus Mirza; species Mirza zaza. The sequence continues at coordinate 16,546 of VSMD01038378.1, read as the reverse complement.
CTCCTGCTGCCTCCAGCTGTGGGCCCCCTGGCTTGGTGGTGGGGCAGAGGTGGGGACGGGGAATGTCACCATTCAGCAGGCCCCAGAGCCAGGCCTATACCAGATTCTCGGGAGGGGAGAAGCCAAGGGGGCTTGCTGCCTCCAGGGAGCCTGGCCTCAATGCCCAGACCCCATATCAGCTCTGGTATTTCCAATTCCCCCAACCATGGGGGAGGGGCTGAAGGGCTGGGAGGGAAACTGAGTGGGAAGTGGCCAGAGCCACAGAATCCCTCTGGGTCCTAGAGAAGGGTGAGTTCCTCCACCCCCTACCCCATCTGTCCCTGGAAAAGCCTCTGACCTCACCTCCCCCACTTCCAGGCTTCCAGCCCTCAAGAGAGACACTTCCAAACCAATGGGCCTCAGCCCCCTCCTCACTGCCTTGGCTCTGGGGACCGAGTCCCCCCCATCATTGCGCCAGATGTGGCTGTGGGGGAGGGGTGGGCCCAGGGCCCAGCTGGCAGTGGTCACTCGGTGGTCCTCTCCCTGCAGAGTCAGCGCTTTTGGTGCCAGCTTGCCAGGCCTCCTCACTCAGCACTTCCTCCAGCCCACTTTCCAGAGGCAGCAGCTGGGGCTGCAGAGGCCACTGCTGCCTGGGGCGGGGCACAGATTCCCACTGCAGCAGGAATCCCATCAACAGCCTTGCCTGGGCCACCACCCAGGTGCCCAGGCCTGCCCTGCGCAGTCAGTGATCACAGGAGGAGGGGAGACCCAGCTGGGCCCAGTCTGGGAGACAAGGGCAGGAGCACCCAAGGCCTGCCCTTTTCCCTTCCCCCACCCACAGAAAATTCTGACCCCTGGCTGCTTCCTCTGCAAAGCAGTCGGGCATTCCATAGTCCTGCCCCTTCTCTGCTCCCTCACTCCCAGCGGACTTTCCAGAGCCTGGTGTTCCCTGACAGGGAACAGGACCCAGGGTGCTCCACTCAAGCCCCAGCGACATGTAGCGGAACACACAGTAGGTACTTAACAAAGTCACCCACTGTCAACAGGCTCTTTCAGCATTACATCTATCTCCCTTATACCTCAAGGGTTCCTGGAGACTGGCTCCGAGTGCCAGGAACTGGCGGCAAGCCTCAACCGCATGCCTGGCTCTTGAAAGCGTGGTGTGAATTCCAGGCTCTAGGGACAGGGCTGAGAGAGGAGCTGCCCTCTCCCCATATGGCTGAGGCCAAGCCCAGCCTGGTGAGTCCGAGCCCTCGTTTGACCCAAGCTCTGAACCCTCCACAGCCTGCCCAGGTCTCTTTTAGGCCACCACTGTGCAGGTGTCGGCCTAAGAATGCCAGGACACCGCCAGCTCCTGAGGCCAGGCCTTGCCCCGTGAGTAGAGAGGCAGAGGCAGGCAGGCTCCCCAGGCCGGGCCGTGCAGCTGCGGGCTCCCACCCGGCGGGGTCCGCGGCTGCCAGGGACCTAGCCCTCCAGCAGAAGAGGTCAGAGGGGGGAGTGGAGAAGAGGGGGAGGACAGACCCTGTCCTGCACAAGGTCACCCTGGCCAAGGAAGGCTGCTGAAGACAGAAACAGGAAAGGGACAGAGAAAATGGGGCAGGGGGTCGCCCTTGGGAGAGCAACCCCTCCTCTCTCTCACAAGTCAAAGAAAGAAAGAAGATAGTGGCCACGCGTCTGGCCCTGTGCTGGTGCTCTTCATAGTCTTCTCATTCCCTCCTCCCAATACGCCAGAGGACTCCGAGCTCTGAGAGTGTGACAGGCTGCCCTGGGGAATGGCTGGGCCCGGCCAGGACCCCAGAGGTCCCGGTTGGGCAGGGCGGCTGGCTGGGCCAGTCTTGGCCATGGGAGCTGTGAGGCGGCCCAAGCTGTGCTCAGAGCAGAGTTTATTCAAACAGAGCCTAACAGGAAACTTGGCTCCTCTGACGTGCTCTGATTCGACCTTATTAAGAAAAAAGAAAGAGGCGTAAGAGCCAGCATCGGGTAAGGTTTCGCCCCAAGAGCTGGCTGGGAGGCAGAGGCCGGCTGAGTGGGGTAGCCTGTGCCCTGGTCCCCCCATACCCAAAGCCCTTAGGCCGCCCTGTGGCTGCCTGGCTGGAGGAGAGGGGTCCTGCCCTCTCCCTTTTAGGGCAGTGGGGCTCTCCAACCTCACAGCCATCCTCTGCCCTCCCTCCACTCCTCGCCCCTCCCTGTCTACGGTATCCTGAGGCCTGTTTCCACTTCTCCTCCTCCCCTGGCCCGGCTGCCCATCTGGCTGGCGGGAGGGCCCTATAGGACCCCAGGGATTCCAAGCAGCTGAGGCCAACACTGCAGGGGGCAAAAGCAGGAGGAGGGAAGGCTTAACCCTCCAGGTTCCGGCCCTCAGTGAGCCCTGCCCAGCATCTTGCTCAGTGTCCTCGGCCACCAAGTCACGCCTTGTAGGAATCCTATCTGGAGTCTGAGACCAGACCCCATGCTGGGGAACCGAGGTGTCAGTGTTGAATAGCTTCTGGCCAGGAATGGTGTGGGAAGCTCCCCCCTCCCTGGCTGGATTATGGGCATTTAAAGGGGAGACACATGCCCCAGCACCTGAATCAAGCCTCCTTCCTGAAGAACAGCATGATGGGTACAAACGCTGCCTGGGGGCTGGGGGAGGGGGTCCATGGTTCGGAGTCCAGCGGTCTAGGTCCAATGTCTCCTCTGGCTGTCTCCTCCAAAGGTGGGCTCCAGGAGGTTCCAAAAATAGAGAGGGAATCTGCAGGGACCAAGTTAAGGGCAGGTTCTTCCCACCTTGTTTATAAGCACAAGAGGGAAATTATGCCCCCCAGTTCCCAGAAGTTGAAGAAGGCAGGGCAGGGGAGGCCTGAAGAGCAGCACTCAGAGTGCAACTTCTCAGACTCCTCCCATCCCTTCCATGCCCAGGGGGAACAGAGAGTCTCCCAAAGCCTCTCAGGGATCATCTGGCCTAATACTCCACTGGCCGGATATGGCAACAGGATCAGAGAGGGGAAGGAACTTACCCAAAGTCACCCAGCAACTTAACCACAGCCATGAGACTAGGCTAGAAGCCCTGAATCCCCCTTCTGCTGTCACATGCTTACAAGCTTCTCTGCCTGACAATCCCCGTCCCATGTCAAAGGCAGTCCCTGGGTTCACTGCATCCATGTGTACACTCAGGTTATTCCCAGGCCAGGCAGGATCAAGAGAGGCAGGGCAGAAACCATGCGACGTGTGAGCTGATCTCCCCACGATTTCACAAGTCCCATTCAGCCCCGGGACACAGCCCACTTTTCAGACCGGGACAGGAAGGCCCAGAGGTGTGCAAAGTGGGAAAAGCTGGAGCTCCAGTCCCTTTGTACTCAGGCCCAAGGACTGAGGTGCATCTGGGCTCCAGAGTTAGAGCATAGACCCTGTTCAGCATCTCCCAAGGAGGCCCCCCAACAGGAGGATGTCTCTTAGCACTGGCTTTGGGGAACAAGAGAAGAGGGAACCCCAGGGCCTGGGAGAGGCTGGAGCACTCAGAAGTCAGGGGCCCATTCCAGCCCAAACAAGAAGCCAGTGAGTAGTGGAGCCCAAGGATGCTGTGTCCAGAGCAGAGAGGAAGGGGCAGGGTGGTTGACCCCCCAGTCCTGTTCTGCCTGCCACAGCCCCACTCACCAGGTCTGAGTCCCCAGAGGCCCCCTTACTCCCTGCTTCATTCCCTCTCGAAGGCGCAAGTCTGCGTTGGCTGGGAGCTCCAGGGACTAAGGTAGCCCCACAGCCCTGGGACCCGCGCATAGCTAAAACCCGGCGGGCCCTAGGGCCCCGCGGAGGAGCCCCAGCAGGCGGACCAGGCGGCCGAACCCTGCGGGCGCTCGCAGCCCGTTGCTTATTCATTGAGAGTTGGAAAGCGCCGCCGCGGACAGCCCGAGCCGGCCGCCCTCGTACGCTTGGCCCCCAGGCGGCCCTGCCCGCTCCGTGCCCCGCGGAGAGCCTCGCGCAGCGCTGGGCGCCGCCCCTACCCGCCCTGACCCCTTGGCCTCGAAATGCTGTCATCGGAGGAGCCGTCCCGCTCGGGACAAGGCCAGGATGGACAGAGCTAAAGCCGGGGCAGGCAAGGAGCCGTCCTGTCCGCGCGGCCGTGGGAAAAGCAGCACGCCCCGGGGCCCACTTCTGAGAGCCTCCCTGTCCACCAGGCCTCTGCAGAGGGCCCGTCATGGCTCCGGGCCGAGCCAGCTGGCAGCTGGAGGCCCTGGTGTGGGGCGCCTGCTTGTGCGTCCTGGTACGCGGGCAGCAGGTACAGCCAGGGCAGGGCTCGGACCCGGGGCGCTGGCGGCAGCTGATCCAGTGGGAGAACAATGGGCAGGTGTACAGCCTGCTCAACTCGGGCTCAGAGTACGTGCCGGCCGGGCCTCCGCGCGCCGAGAGTAGCTCCCGGGTCCTGCTGGCGGGCGCGCCCCAGACCCAGCAGCGGCGCAGCCACGGGGGCCCCCGGCGTCGGCAGGCGCCGTCCCTGCCCCTACCCGGGCGCGTGGGCTCGGACACTGTGCGCGGCCAGGCGCGGCACCCATTCGGCTTCGGCCAGGTGCCCGACAACTGGCGCGAGGTGGCCGTCGGGGACAGCACCGGCATGGCCCGGGCCCGCACCTCCGTCTCCCAGCAACGGCAAGGGGGCTCCGCCTCCTCGGTCTCAGCCTCGGCCTTCGCCACCACCTACCGCCAGCCGCCCTCCTACCCGCAGCAGTTCCCCTACCCGCAGGCGCCCTTCGTCAGCCAGTACGAGAACTACGACCCCGCGTCGCGCACCTACGACCAGGGTTACGTGTACTACCGCGGCGCGGGCGGCGGCATGGGCGCGGGGGCGGCGGCCGTGGCCTCGGCGGGCGTCCTCTACCCCTTCCAGCCCCGGGCGCGCTACGAGGACTACGGCGGCGGCGAGGAGCAGCCCGAGTACCCGGCCCAGGGCTTCTACCCGGCCCCAGAGCGGCCCTACGCGCCGCAGCCGCAGCCGCAGCCGCCCGACGGCCTGGACCGCCGCTACGCGCACAGCCTGTACCACGAGGGCACCGCGGGCCTCGAGCAGGCCTACCCCGACCCCAGCCCCGACGCGGCGCAGCCCGCCGGGGGCGCCTACGGCGGCGACCCCCGCCTGGGCTGGTACCCGCCCTACGCCAACGTGCCGCCCGAGGCCTACAGCCCGCCGCGCGCGGTGGAGCCGCAGCCGCCCTTCCGCGTGCTGGAGCCGCCCTACCTGCCCGTGCGCAGCTCCGACGCGCCCCCGCCGGGTGGGGACCACAACGGCGCGCAGCAGGGCCGCCTCAGCGTGGGCAGCGTGTACCGGCCCAACCAGAACGGTCGCGGTGAGTACGGCCCGACGCCCCGGGCCCCTCTGTAGTGCTCTGGTCATGGTGGACTGTTCCAGGCCCCCAGGCCCCCTCCTGCATCCTGTACCTCCCCTGAGCTGCTAAAGCAAGGAGCCCCCTCCGCACCCCAACAGCCAACAGCCCCACAGTATCTCGCCTGCCCGCCTCCCCCCAACCCACGCATCATCAGTGCCAGGGGTTGGCCAGGCAGGCGTGGGCTGCGACCCCGGCTTTGAGGGCAGGGGGCAGAGGGACCAGCTGGGTCTTGGGAGGAGACACCTTCCAGACCTGGCTTGGGTCATCTGCGGACAGAGGGAAGGAGCCATTCTCCCTGCCTCTCCCTCCTTATAATCAGGGCACCTCCTTCCACATCTGGAGGTGCCCCTGTGCCAGCCCACAGGTGAGGCAGGGAGCATCAGAGCCTGCATCTGCCCGGCCAGCAAGGGGAGGTGTGGCAAGTGCCTGTTACTGGGCATCTGTGAGCTTGGCCTGAGTGATCAAGAGGTTAGTGCCGGCCTTTGTCCCGGGCAGGAGCCCAGACTAGATGGCCAGAACTCCCTGAGCGGGGGGGCGTCTGCAAGGCCAGGATTAGAGACATCAGTGAGGCACTGGCCTGGGCACAAATTCGAGGGGTACCCCAACCTCAGTAATGGACATAAAGTAATATCTCAATGTATTATGTAAAAATCAAAATTAATGCAAAAATATCCATGATGAAAAAAATATTCAAATTTTATTGTATTTTATTATTATTTTTTTAGCAACAGGGTCTTGCTCTGTCATCCACCCAGGCTGGAGTGCAATGGCATGATCACAGCTCACTGCAACCTCAAACTCTTGGAGATCCTCCTGCCTCAGCCTCCCGAGTAGCTGGGACTACAGATGTGAGCCACCACGCTTGGCCAAAATATTCAGATTTTAAATAGAATCAGTACAAGTGCTGTACCGAGCCATATTGGAGCTGAGGCAAACTGAAAAAATCATCAGTATAGATTCTGTCTTTATTTGAAATTTGGATATCTTGTTGCTCACAGATTTTTTTTGGCATTAATTTTGAGTTTTAAAAATATTGCATTAAATATTATCTTGGCTACTGAGGTTTTTTAGAGCCCCCATAAATTTGCACTCCAGGGCAGGGCCTCACTGCCTCACTCCCCTCACCCTGGTCCTGGCTCGGAGGGAGGGTCCCAGCAGGCAGCTTGGACAGGTCTCCCTCTGGCATCTCAGGGAGTGAAGATACAACCCAGTGGGGGGCGGCACCCACACGTGCCGTTAGCAGATGGAGGTGGAGGTGGCCTGGCAAGGGCCTGCTGGTGGGTCTGCCCCCACCCTGTCCTGGAATGCTCCTTCCTGCTTTTCTCCCTCAGGGGCAGTTAGCTTTTTGGTCAAGGCTTTCCACTCAGTCCCTGATGCTCAGTCCACCCCCACCCTTCCTCTCTCAGGCTGGAGTCAGTTCCCCCATCCACGATGCTCTGCTCCCACCCAGCTTGCTGTGCCAGGCCCTTGAGGTGAGGGCCAGCCCTGCGGGACCATGGGTGCAGGGCTAGAGCCGCAGCCTTGGGAGGATGCCTGTCTCCAGCCACGCTGACCTTGGGTGAGGGGAGCTTGCTGGGGTGGCTTCTGTCTCCCTGGGGACTGTGGGAGCCCAGGGCTAGGGGAAAAGAGTGCCCACTGGTAGCACCCACTTCTCACACCAAGGTGCAGCCCTTAATTGGGTGCTGAATCCCACTTTGAGAACCAGCAGGAGCTCAGGCTGCGTCAGACAACGGTCCTTCTGTGACGTGAGGAAGGGTGCTTCCGCCCCTGCGGTCCTCACCTGGAACGAGCGTGCAGCATGCCTGCAGCAGGGCCTATCATAGCCAAGGAGCGACTGCTCCTGGAGCCCCATGGAGGAGAGGATATTTTACTTACAGGGTGCTGAACTTTTGCGGCAGCTTTTCTTAGAATGCAAGACCTCAGCATGAGGCTCAGGCAGAAGGGCCCCACCTCTGGGCAGAGCAGAAAACCGAGGCCTCAAATGCCACAACGCTGGCAGGCCGGGCCTGGGACTCAGCGTCTGGGCTCCAAGCCAGTGAGTGTTCTAGGGCCCCTCTTTGGCCTGTTAGTTCTTAAGGAAGCCAGTTGGTTCAGAGGGTATGGGGCAGGGCAAGGACTTTTCTGGAGTGGGGGGTGCTGGGTGCTTAGCAGGGCTTCTGGTCTCTGCCCCTGAGCCCCACAGTTCACTTTGGGTCAAAGATTTTTCTTCCTGAAAGGCAGTATCCTAGGTGCCAAGCCGAGTGTGCAGACATGCATCTAATCCAGGCCCTGCCCTGGGGGAAGTGTAGCAGCGGGGCTTCTCAGTGCTGGGATTAGGCAAGCATTGGCGGGGCCAGGGGCTTTGGGAGCCCAGAGGAAGCTCCTCCTCAGTCAGGGGCTGCGGTTCAGGAGGACTTCCAGAGAAGGAGGTCTCCGAGCATTGCTGCAAGGGATGATCGTCAGCACCCACCAGGCGCCCTAATCATTGAGGGTGTGGGGTGGGAGTGTGTTTGGGGGTGCAGGCCAGTTTGGGGCTCATGAGGAGGCAGAGAGGGAGCAGTAGTCTCCCCCATCATTGATACCTCCCTCCCCACCCTGCTAGGCCGGGACCATGGAAAATCCCAGCCCAGGGAAGGCCAAGCCTTGTACTTGAGATCAGACCCCCAGGCCTGGCTTGGGAGCCCAAGGCAGATTCCCCGAGACTGACTTCATTCCTCCTGGCCACACACTCAGGGGTCTGAGGCGCTGCTGGCAGCCTGCACATGTGTGTGGGTGTGGATGTGTCCTCACAACACCAAACACATGTGAGCACCGCCCACATCCCTCCATGGGTGGGTGGTTTCCAAGTGCCTGTCCTGAGCCTGATTTCTTCCTTGAGTGCCTGTACCCTCTGCCCACCCTGGGTGCTGGGACTACCCAAGGCTTCCTGCAGTTCCATCGTCTCCAACTCTGAAACGTGTATCTGGAAGGGATGAGAGGAGGAAACAGAAGCCCAGAGAGGGTCACATACTTTGCCTGTCACAGCTAATGCCCCAAGAGGAGCCTGGAGGGTGGTCAGTTGCTTCCCAGGCCTGGCTGTGTGCCCTGTGCCATGCCAGCTCCCGTGATGTGACCTCTCCCTGGACCATCACCAGGCTCTTCTCTCCCAGCTCCTTGCCCCAGCTCTTGCCTCAGCTTCTCTGAGCTGGGGGTCTTAGTGCCAACTAAGCAGATGACCCCTGGCCCCAGAAGGCCAAAGCTCCTCTGCCAGGGCCTCCCCTTCCATCTCCTGCTTGACTCACAGGCTTTGGCAACCCTGTGAAAGGAACATGAAACAGGCTGCCCTGGACATCCTCCCAGGGCATCTCGATGGTTGTGCCAACCTTGCCTGGCATGTGTCCTCTATTCCTGTCCTCACATGGCCAATTGGAGGCCAGGAGGGAACAGCAGCTGCCTTCTCCCTGGTCCCCTGCTCCAAATCTCTTTCTCTCCAGTCCATCCTGCGTGTGGAGCAGATAGACCCTTGCAGAGCTGCCCAGGTTACTCCCTGCTCAAGAAGATCCTGTGACTCCCCAAGGCCTTCAGGACAAATCTAAATGTCTCAGTCTAGCATTCCAGAACCAGAGGTTCCTCCTTCCTCTCCTTTCCTCCTCCTTCCTCTCTCAGGCCTCCACAGCCCCCACGGGACTCTGCAAGCTCCTGGGCCGAGATGTGACATCTCCCTACACACACCCAAGGGTGTTTCTAAGGTACTCCCCCTCTCAGTACAGCCTCCTGCTTCCACGAGGCCAGACTGGGACCCTCAGTCCCTGAGAGCAGACCTGGCTCCCACTACCACCCCTGCTGCCTGGGCCATGAGCTCACCTGGGCCTGCCCCCCAAGCTGCCTGCTCCTGCAGGTCACCTGCCTTCCTCTGCAGGGCTTGGAGTAGATATAGGGAAGGACCAAAGCAGGCCTCCACCCAGCGCGCTTCCAGAGCTGGAACCCCAAGGCAGGGGTGATAGTACCAACTTGGCCATCTGCTGACAAGCACCTGCTGAGCTTCGTGGCTTCAATGTGCGGTTTCATTGTCCCTCACAGCCTCCTAGTGAGGGGTGATTATGGTTTCCCTGGTGCAGATGAGAAAACTGGGGCCTGGGGAGGTGGCACAGCAGGGTGCACCTGAGCCAGAACTCAAACTGAAGTGACCCAGAAGGGTGCCATGCTCAGCCTGTGAGTGGGGTGCGCAGGGCGCAGGCGTGAGCCCTCTGCCAGCTGCGCCTCTGGGCCTCCGCGCCCCACTGCGTGCAGGGTAGAATCGTGCTCACATTACCAGGCACTTTGCGCATCGTCTCCTTTAGTTCCCGGCTCCCAGCCAGGTCCTGTTATTTGTCCCCTTTTATAGATAAGGCAACAGGCTCCCTTGCTGACTTTCAGTAGTGAAACTAGGATTCGAGTCTGTGTGACTCCCCGTCCTAAGTTCTTAACAACCGTGCGTTATTTTTAAAAATACATTTGCTTAGCCTGTACACCACATCCATTCATGCATTCATTTGGTTATTCACTGGTTCGACAGATATTTGACTATCTGTCTTCCGTATCCGGGCACTGGCTGTGGCAGAGCGAGATGGGACAGTGTGTGTGAAAGACTTTGGGAGCAGAGTGCCCCCCAGTGTGGTGCAGGGTAAAACCCTGTCATTCTCACTCCAGACTCGGAGTGTTTACCGAACAAGCACTCACATAGTGCTTGCTGAGCACCAGACACTGTTCTTGGAGCTTTACAGTTAGAGCCACTTAATCCTTACGAGGTAGGTACCGTTACTGTCCCCGTTTTGCAGATGAGGAAACCAAGGCCCCGAGAGGTAAAGTGATTTGCCCTGGAGCCAGAAGCACAGATCAGCATCCCTCCTTCCTTCCCTGCTCCTTCGGAAAAAAATCGAGTCTTCAGGCTGAGAGAGCTGTAGAGGGGCCGGGCCCTCCTCCTGCCTCCCTGCTTGTCCATGAGAGTCATTAGTGCCTGAACAAACAAGTGCTGTCCTGAGCGGCCCACCCCAGGCAGACTTCCTGTCTCCTCTCTTATCACTCACTCTCAAGGCACTTCCTCTCTCTCCTGGTTTCAGACTGGACTGTTCCTGCAAGAAGACAGCCCTGTTTTAAATAAGAAGAAAGGCTGATATTTATTGAATGGACACCATGCCAAGTATTTTCTTTTCTTTTCGTCCTTTCTTTTTCTCATTTAATCCCCCTCACAACCTTGTGAGATAGATAATATTATGTCCACTTTACAGATGAGGAAACTGAGGCTCAGAGAAATTAAATAACTTGCCCAAGGTCTCGGGGTTCATGAGTGGCCAAGCTGGACCTAGGCTGCCTGTCCCCTCCATTAGGCAGCCCTGGCCTAAGCCTGCTCTGCCCCTCAGGGAAGGGTATTTTACAGTTGTGTCACCTGTCTCAGTCTTCATTGTTTTTCTCAGGTCTAAACCCCCTGAAAAAAACAAAATTTGGATTTTTGCCTCAAGTTGGCAGGCCCCACAGTCACTGGGGACGGTGGCGGGGCAGGGGGAGCCATTAGTGCCGTTACTGGTGCCAGGCTACTGCTGGACTTGGCCTGGGCGTTCTGGCCTTTTGTCACCTCTCCTCCCTGTCTCCTAACCCCAGGGGTTCCCGTCTCACAGTGTCCTCTGCTCTCAGAAGGGGCACCCCTCCCCGGTTGCTCTAGCCTGATTCCACCCTACTTCCTTTCCAAACCAAGAACACATGGAAAACTCCCCACGGCAGTGGCTGGAACGGGCAGGAGAGGGAGGGGGCGGATGGTCGGCCCGGCAGCCCACACCTGCTTCCAATTGCTGTGCCCAGCATTCCTGCGGGGGAGCAGTCAGGCCTCGGACATGTGCCCCGCACCAGCCCAAACACCTCCTTGCCACCGGCAGCTGGACCAAGAGGGCCTGAACTCAGGACCACAGGGTTGGGGTTGGGCCTGAGTCCCTCTTCCCCTTGTGGATGGGCACCCCAGAAACCGGCATTTCAGTATCACCTGGACATGGGCTGAGGGGTGACAGAATGCCGGAGCAGGAAGGGGCTCAGGTGGGTACGTCGATGTCTGAGAGGCCTTTGCCATCAAAGCCTTGGGAGACAACCCACCCTTCCCTCCGTTTGTGGGCCAACTGGAACCATGCGTTTTCCAAGCCCCAAGATAATTTTTTTTTTTAAAAGAAAGGACTTTTTGAATCAGTTCCAGCCTCTGCTTGATAATGAAGTCTGCGCTCCTGTGGGCAGATGCCACCAGACCCTTTGTGGGATGCAGACATTCACGCACACATTCGCCAAGGGCATGTGGGTGCTGGGCCCTGAGCTGGGCCCCGGGGATTTGGGGCACCCCAGACCCATCCCTGCCTCACCAGGGCCTCGGCCTGGCAGCAAGAAACCAGCAAGCGGGATGCAGAGTGGCCCAAGCCCCTCTGTCTCTCCAGCTCCCAGCACCTGCCTTGTGCCTGTGAGACCTGGGCCAGCAGCTGGGCGCAGGCCAGGACGTACTACCCGCCTCTGCCCTCAGGGGCTCTCGCCTGGCAGGGAGAGCACACGCCATCTCATGAGGAATGTTTATCGAGTGCCTCACTGTATGCTACACTGGTCTAGAGCTGGGTATTCAGCAGGGAAAAGAAAGACAAAAATCCTTGCCCTTGTGGATCTTATATTTTCATGTATAAACATAATAAATAGGTAAATAGTAGAAGGTGGTGATTGCAGTGGAAACAATAGAGATAGGTAAGGAAGGTGCGGCGGGTCAGGGAGGGGCAGTTGCAGAGGTGGTCAGGGCAGGCCTTATGAAGGTGACATTTGAGCAGAAGTGTGCAAGAGGCAGGTGAGTGGGCCGTGCAGCTCTCTGCAGGAAGAGTGGGTTCCAGACGGGAAGCAGCCAGTGCAAAGGCCCCGAGGCAGGAATTCCCTGGGGCTTTCTCCAGTGTTCCAGTGTGGTTAGAACGGAGTGGAGTGGAAGTGGGGCCATGACAGGAGGCAAGTCAGAGAGGTCACGGGGCGCTGGCTGTGGAGGGTCTCGGGGGCCACTGTGAGGAACTGGGCTGTTCCTCTCTGTGCACCAGGGAGACGCTGCAGGCTTTGAGCTGAGCAGTGACATTTGAACAGAGCCGACTGATGTGCCAGGAGTAGACAGTGGGGAGTCAGGCAGGGAGACGGAGAAGTGGCTGCCGCAGAGCCCCAGGCTGAGCAGGAGCCTGGGAGGAGACTGCTTTGGGGTATATCCTAGAGGCAGAGCTGCTGGGATTCCTGGTGGGTCAGATGTAGGGGTGAGAGAGAGGGTCAGGGACAACGCAGTGGCTTGTGGCCGTGCTGCTGGAAGGTGCAGCTCTGGGAGCTGCGGTGAGCAGGCTGTGGGCAGAACACAGGCTCTGTAAGAAAGATAAAAATGTCAGGTCACTGTGCAGGGTCAGAGGGAAGGGAGTGAGCCCCTGAGGCAGCCGAAGCATCAGGGGAGGCTTCTGGAGGGCGGGTGGGGGCAGCAGGCTGGGCCTGTGCAGGTTGGGTGGGCTTTGGGGGCAGGGCTGTGTTACAGGGGGAGTAAACGTGCAAGAGGTGTGCAGAGAGGCACCTAGGCGTGCCTGAGAAGGGAGCTGACCTCCCCAGAGGGTAACCACGGCCACCTCCCCGCTCTGCCCATCCCGCTTCCTGGGCAGCTGGCTCAACCGACCACACGGGCAGATCCCCTTGTGCACAGAGTGAGGTGTCGCTGCCACTAGACTCTGGGGGGCGAGAGGGCAGGTGAATGCTGTAAGAGGGTGCAGAGGGTGGTGGAGGGGTGGTCAGGGCCGACATGATAGGCTTCGAGGCCCGAAGGCTGTGTGCCCTGCATGAGCAGAGCTGGCTCTGTGTGTGAGGTGGGGGCGGCGGTGACGTTGAGCGGGAACTCCGGGACAAGGGCATCATGGGGTCAGAGGCTAGGGGTAGGAAAGTCAGGGTCTACTGCTAGGGACCTGCCTGTTGACCCTTAGGGTTAAGGGTTCTGGAGGCCAGGTTAAAGCCAGATCCCAGAAGGCATTAGCTGCCACCCGAGACTTCTGGGCTTGAGTCTGGGGCAGTTGGGAGCCACCGAAGACTCTGGCCCTGGCTTTGTGGCCGGCATAGCTCATTTGCTGGGCCGGGTTTGCCCCTTCATGGTGGGGCAAAGCAGACTGCAGCCACCTCGCCCGCCTGCGCTCACCAACAGGTGTGGCACCGGCGGGCCTGTGCTGACAATTCAATGTCCCGATTACAAGATGATCATTTCCTGGGGTGCCAGAGGCCAGCCCCGCCCCGGAGGCGCTCTCCGGCTCATCGTTATTCCAGGCCCTGCTCCGTGGCGCTTCCCGCCGCTCCCCCACCTAGGGGTCCTCCGAGTCCGGCTGTGCTGGCCAAAACCCTGCTCAGCACATATTTCACAACCCACTGACCGGTTCCTGCTGGACTTTGTTTATCCTCCGGCGCTCCAGGGCTCTTTCACAGTCCACTGTCCATCATCTGCTCCTCGCGAGCAGCGGGCCTGGGAGGGGAGATTTCAGAGATGAGGTTTATTGAACCCACTGAAAAAGGGAAGCCAAGAGGGAAACAGGTGAGGTGTGGGCAAGCGGTAGGAATGTAGCCACAGGGCCCCTGGCGCTGGGCAGCCTCCAAGAACTGCTGGGCAGGAGGGAACGGATTCCTAATGAAGCAGGAAGGATTTAGATCAGACGGTGGGAGAATTTCCTGACTGCTAAAGTATCGTCTGTGAGGTTGTGAGAGGTCTCAGGCTCTTGCCCAAGGTTGGAAAATGGACTAAATAGCTCCCAAAAAGTATTTTAATCCATAAGTGTTTATCAAGCCATCCAACCTGCACTCAAGGGCAGTTAGTCCAATCTCCCTTATCATGCAGATGGGGAAACTGAGCCTCAGAAAGGGGCATCGGGAGGTTGGACAAGATGGTAAACCCACCTTGAAGTTGTACCCCCGAGAAGGCCCCAGTTGGATCCAGCTAGGGAAGGGGCACATGGTCGTCGTCCTTGGTTCCCCAGGGCTGGCATGGGAGCTGTCAGCACCTCCAGACCCAGCCTAGAGCAGGAGAAAGGGTGAGCCTGCTTGAGCACCTTGGCCCCAAGAGTCCGTGTGACAGGTTCTCCCTGCTGAGGTCCTGGGGTCCCCGTAGAGGAAGCTCTAGGGCAGAGCAGGGACACAACACAGGGCCTTTCCCCTTGGCTCTGGGCCCTCACTGCCCTGGAGGGGCTGAGCGCCCGCCACAGCTGAACGGCTCGCGCAGACCAGCGGCTGGCTGGCTGCCTGCGGAATGGCTTCGGCACCCGACTCACGCCAGCCCCTCCCCAGCCGAGTAGCCTGGCTTTGGCCATCCCAAGAGTCTTTGCTGCCCTCTGACTCAGTTTCCCTGCCATGAATCCCTAAGGTCAGCATCTTCTGGGGAACAGCACCCACGGGGGCCAGCACAGGGCTCTAGGCCTCAAGGGGGGTGGAGGACAATTAGAAGAGGACAAATAGAGGCTGTAAAGCCCAAAGGGGCACAGTCAGCCCAGGGCCACACACAAGGCCTATGACAGAGTAGGGTAAGAACCCAGGCTCCTGTCTCCCTCTGGGGAGCAGGAGGCAGGACGCTGGTGGTGACCAGGGCCTCCCTGGGTAGTCTGGGCAAGACCCTCGGCCCAAGTGTGGCCAGACCCCTCACCCTGCCCCCCACCAGCAGTGCTGGAGGCTCGGGGGAGCTGCGCCAGGTGGTAGGGGAGCCGGGAGCTGGATGCACAGCCCCGCCAGGTCCGGGAGGGGCCTGTGCACGCGGTTCACTAGAGCACTTTGTGGAGTGGGAGTCGGAGGCGACCTGGCAGTCTACGGGGGTGGGGTAGGGAGGCTGGCCAGGTGCGACACGGTGGATGCACCTGTGGAATGCTGGTGAGCAAGGCAGGCTGGGAAGTGGACAGGTCTTAAAGGTTTACATTGACTGCAAAATCAGGAAACAGAACGAGATCCATACTTTAAAAATGCATACCCACCTTCAGGGCACCGCAGGTTTTATGCAGACAGCACGGATGGTCACGGACATGTCTGAGGGTCGGGGTAAAGATAAAGGGAAAGAAAATTTGATAAGACAAGAAATGGGCCTTGCGTAGACCAACCATCATGGTTGGTTTGCTCTGAACTGAGAATTAGGATTAATTCAGTTCTCTGCATTTATAAAAACAGGAGTCTCTGGGGAAAGTTCTCATTGGAACCCACTTTTTAGAGTCTCCAGTTCGAGGGCCAAGGGCTGGATGACTCCATGTGTGCTGGAAAAAGAGATCCCAGCCGTCCTCGAAATTGTGTCTCCATGACTGATGGCTCCTCCTGCGTTTGGAGTAGGCAGAAAGGCCCTTTCTCCAGGATCTTTCTTTAAAATGCACACTTCTTGGGGTGGGGGCCTGATCACGTCGCCTGGTTGTTACTGGACTGCACCCAACATTGGCCACCCTGCCTGGAGGGCAAGCCTTCCTCCTGCCCCTTCCAACATCACACAGCCCCTACCTCCAGCCCCGTAAAGGCTGGGATCCCAAGCCCGCAAGCCTGGCTCTGGACGGAATGTCCCCTGGGAGAGCAGCCGGGAGAAGGAGGCAATGTTCCTTCCTGAAAAAACATGCCAGCCATGGGAGGGGGCTGGCTGTTCCTTGGGACTCGGCAGGGGATCCCAAGGGCGAGGGCAAGGGGCACTGGCCTGCACTCCGGAGGCTGCTCTTTTCCAGTGGCTTCCCCAAGCCTCTGCCTCCCAGGGCAAGGAGGGTATGGGGGGCACAGCCAGGCATTGGGGGAAGGCAATTTGGGGGGACACAGAAGGCCCCAGTGATGGCCTGAGATATGGAACAAAGAAAACTTAAAATAATGGTAAGAGTGAGCCCATGGGCCGGGCGCGGTGGCTCACGCCTGTAATCCTAGCTCTCTGGGAGGCCGAGGTGGGCGGATTGTTTGAGCTCAGGAGTTCGAGACCAGCCTGAGCAAGAGCGAGACCCCATCTCTACTATAAATAGAAAGAAATTAATTGGCCAACTAATATATATAGAAAAAATTAGCCGGGCATGGTGGCACATGCCTGTAGTCCCAGCTACTTGGGAGGCTGAGGCAGCAGGATTGCTTGAGCCCAGGAGTTTGAGGTTGCTGTGAGCTAGGCTGACGCCACAGCACTCACTCTAGCCTGGGCAATAAAGTGAGACTCTGTCTCAAAAAAAGAAAAAGAGTGATCCCATGGAGAAGGCATAACTAATCTCTGGTTATGGAAA
>VSMD01038377.1:0-25878 GCA_008750895.1 Mirza zaza | reverse complement strand
CCCGTCTGGATATGATGGGAGACAGTGACACTCAAAGTATGTAGCTTATGTCCAGTCTACTCAGTAATTTCATTTAGGTTGCTGTCACTGCAGAAAACACTGCTTCACAAAGATAAAGTATCAGAAATGGAAAAGCAGCCTTTTCAGTGCTTTTGTGGCAATTTCAGGATATTTCACCTTGACTTTAATCCAGAATGTATGGAGGTTTGAAGTTGTCTCAAACATATTTTTAAGGCCAGGGTCATTTGTGATCTCAAGAAGTTGATCCTTTTCTAGTGTGGACAAAGTCAATTTGCCTGGCTTATTCCCAAATGGCTCACAGATCCATTCCTTCCCAGTTCAGGGGACTTTTGTGGCTGGGAAGTAATGCTCAAACTCTTTTGAAATCTGAGGTAGGTGATCATGCACCAGTTGGGAGAAAGAAGGCCCTGGCTCAATCTCTTTCAAAATATCTGCTAATGTTTGTGACACGTCAAAAATCCCAATATTCACACATCCCCCCCAAAATTCTAGTTTGGCTTTGAATGCAGCCAGTTTATCTGGTGATTTGAACATGGTTGTCATTCTTCCCTGAAGTGACAGATTGAGTTCACTGAGCAGGTTGAGTATGTCACACAAGTAAGCGAGTTTTGTGATCTATTCTATTTCACTGAAATGTGCTGCCAGTGGTGATTGTTTATCTAAAAGAAATCTCTGGAGTAGCTCTCATAACTCAAAAACTCTGGCCAGTGATCTACCTTTAGAAAGCCATCTCACTTCTGTGTATAAGAGATGTGTGCTCTGCTTCCATCTCCTCACAGAGGTGTGGGAACAGATGTTAGTTAAGGGCTTGTACTTTAATGTGGTCAATAATTTTAATCACATCCTGCAAAACATTGTTTAGTTCGGGTAACATTTTTTGGCTAGCCAATATCTCTCTATGAATGGCAGTGCATAGACTCACATTCAGAAACAACCTCCTTGACCTGAGGAGTGAAACCAAACAGTCATACAGTCATGGTAACCACTTCATCCATGCATATACCAACACAAAATGCCCAATTCAGTTTTCCTGATATGTAATCATTCAAAAACTTGAATGGTTCTACAGCTGTGGTGTTGGTTGGCAACAAAGGTGCACATGACATATCCTTGTGCACATCTCCTGAAAAATATATTTTGCAAAAACAAGAATTGCTGCCTTGTTGTCAATATCAGTAGACTCATCAACCTGGATTGCGTGTCATGGTGACTCATTAATCCTCTCTAACATTTGTGCCTCAATATCCTCTGCTATTTCATCAATTTATCTAGTTATGGTGTTAGCCGAAAGACAAATGCGTGCCATCTTTTGAACTACAGCCTTTCCCAAAATTTCATGGCAGATGTCCTTAGCAGCAGGCAGGATCAACTCTTCTTCAATAGTAAAGGGCTTCTTTGCTTTAGCAATGTGGTTAGTCACTAAGAATGATGCTCTCAGTGCAGACATATTTGATGAAGTGGTGGCCTTTAATAATTGCCTCTGTTCTTTGTGTTTGTGTTTTTTCTTTTGAAAAACTCAAAGGCTTGTCTTTTAAGGCAAGGTGCTTGGTCTTCATGTGGCAAAGCAGTTTTGAAGCCTTCATGGCTTCATTGGATAGCCAGTCACCGCATACTGTATAAAGTGGGCTTGGAGAATGTGAATCACCTGTTGCAATGAACCCCACAATTTAAGTAGGACTTTTGGTATTTTCTTTTAAATACAGCTTTCATTTAGTTGGAAGTCTTAGAGTCTTCTGGTGTCCCATTATTGGGTCTTTCCCCCTTTTCAAAAAAGCTCTCCAGTGATGTTTGTTTTTTCACTCATTTTTGCTAGGGTTAGTTTGTGGATTTACTCTGATTGTGACTGAGACAAGTGCACAGTGCAGGCTAAGAGGAGTGGATGGAAGTGGTAAATAAAATAATGAGTGGGCCATGCATAGATTAAAATAAGTGTTGGATTCTGACTTAAAGCCTGCTACCAGATGCAGCTTAATTGTCACTTGCCACTCACTGATAGGGTTTCGATATGAGTCTGCAAGCAATTGATTTATCATAGTCTTTGTGCAAACCTCTCTGCTAATGATAATCTGTAATTACAGCTGCTCCCCAGCAGTAGCATCACCACCTCAGCTCCAACTCAGATTATCAGGCATTAGATTTTCATAAGGAGCATACAATCTAGATCCTTTGCACGCAGAGTTTATAGTAGGGTTCTTGCTCCTATAAGAATCTAATGCCACCATTGATCTGACAGGAGGTGGAGCTCAGGTGGTAATGTGAGCAATGGGGAGCTGCTCTAAATACAGATGAAGTTTCACTCACTGGCTTGCTGCTCACCTCCTTCTGTGCAGCCCAGTTCCTAACAGGCCACTTGTACTGGTACCAGTCTGTGGCCAGGAGATTGGGTACAGCAGACCTATATCATAAAGCGAGGGTAGATTGAATGAGAAAGCATTTTGGTACCTAGAAGATAATAGGTACTCAATACATATTAAATACATTTTTATTAATTTATTTGATTTCTCCACATTACTGCATTCTTTCCCAATGTTTGTCCCTATTTGCAATCTGTTAAACATATTTCTCCAGCTTATAAAGAACTTTCAGTTCTCTCTCTCTCTCTCTCTCTCTCTTTTTCAATATACTGGTTCTGGTTTATGGTTTCAAGAAACTGACATCCATATGCTGAAGCTTCTACTTATAAATACTCATATCATAGATTTTATCACTTAGTCCATAAATGTTTATTAAGCTCTTACTCTTAGCTCTAGCATTTTCTAGACTTTGTAAAGAATAAAATACACAGGGCATAGTCAATGTGCTTGAATTATCTCCAGTCCTGAGACCAAGTCAAACTTAAATGTATGCCTTAGTGTAGCATTTTCTAAACAGTGTACTGTGGAACACTAGTGTGTTTGCAAGATGTTCATTCACAAATAAGTTGAGAAAACTCTGCTCAAACATTTTCTTTTTAATTATAGGACTTCAGTGACTTTTTAATATCTCATGAATATTGTGAAAGTCTAAAGGTAATGGTGAAATTATATTATGCAGTGACCTTGGAACCCTTATTTTACCAGAATGCCTAGTCACATTTATCAGGACACTACTATTCCACAGAACTCATTTTAGGGAATGATATAAAGGCTAGGAATCAGAAATACCTAGACACTCACCATTTCTCTGCCACCAAATAATTATGTGGCATTAGGTAAGCTGCTTAACTTTTCCGTGCCTCTGTTTCCTCAACTTTTAAATGGGGGTAGTAAACTATCACCATCCTTTCAATACATGATAGAAGAAGAAGTAGGAAGAGAAATGTGAAAGTAATTTTGAAAAGTTACATTGGTATATAATTGCATGCCTTTTATGAGTGATCTGGAAGAAAATAATAGATGATTCACAGAATTACACTAGAAACGAGTTTATTGTGTGACTTCTGCTGAAGCGTTTCCTGTGATGATCATGAAAAGTCTTAAAAACATTGCTTCTCATAAAACATAAAAGAATTGCTATAAATTGTAAGGCAAAGTTTATAAAGCTTGTAAATTTATCAATGTCTGCATTAAAACAATTCTGGTTTCCACACAATTACTCTGGCAACTTGGGTAGAAAACCTTCAGAAGCAGATGGGCCATGGTCTCCAAATAGCTTCACATAAAATTGTACTCATATGTAGAAACCGGCAGCATGATGTAATGCTTGGCTTATCTCTGTAAAACAATAATGCGTTTCACTTAACTCTCAATGCATATTCAATTATAAGATTTTTTTTCCTATCAAAAGACAGTATGTAATAGTTTCTAAGTTCTCTGCAGAGTCATCAAATAAGATCAAAATAATTATCAGTTCTGTGAGAGACACGTGGAAACATGATTTAGATGAACATCTTCAAGCGAACAGAAATTTCTCTTTCAGTACGTCACAGGAAAATCTTTACTGACATGATGAGTTGAAAGATTCCCCAATACATTATTAGTGTCTTGACTTGGGTTTTAATTGTCCCTGTGGATTTTCCAAAATGCTGTCATAGCTAATCAAAAAAAGCACAATAAGGATGATGTTCTGACCTGACCCCTAGAAAGTGAGAAAAAGTGAGAGACATAGAGAAGGTAAGGGGATGGTCACAGAGGCTCAGTGGCTAAAATGAAGGTAATGAGAATAGGCACAAAAGGTGATGCCTGCTTGTGACAGGAGGTCAGAATGCTGTGTTAAGATTCAGGATGAGTTAGATAAGACTCTTAGCTTTCTCACTTTCAAGCTATATGGTTTTGCAGGAAAGCCACATGGTGCTTGAAGCCTAGTTTTCTCTCCTATAAGGATTTTATTATCTATTTTAGTGGCTGAAAGAAGTATTACATGAGAAAATAAATCAATAATAGTGGCTGGTATACAGTAGGCACTCCATATGTTTATTTTGAGAAATGAGTTGGAATGAGAAGCCCTTGCTTTTTCACCAAATATTGCAATAGTTTCATTATTTCTAACATTCATTTTTATATACACCATTTTAATGAGAAACCAGGCCCTTTAAAATCCTTGGGAGCAACAGAAAAACTGGATACTCCAAACACTCCCTTCCCTTGCACATGTGGGACCTCCAGATTGGACCAAGAAATTGCTCTGATTCTACCTTTTGAGGCCACCCAGTAGATTCAGCCGGAACAGCAGACGGTGGCTTGTTTCTCTGGATTGGGAGCCAAGAGGAGCCTGTTGTAATCGGCTCTGCTGTCTGTCCTAAACACCTACTCTCCTTTTGTAGTGTAGCTCCAAGAAATGGAACCAAAGTCTGAGCTACATGATTTGAAGATTGTCTATCTTCATGTACTATCTCTTTCTTACTCTGGGCCATGGACTCCTGGCCTTCTCAAAAGTATAAAAATCATTTTCTTAAATTTTGTCTATAAGCAATAGTTGCTTAAATATTTTTTGTTAAATTGACCACTTCAGAAATTAATGTATTTTCCTGATGCTAAAAAATTCCCCAAATCTTTGTTAACTAATTTATTGAACAGTCTATCCTCATAGTCAGTGGAAGGCTATCCCATTGATTTGCTGAAGACAATAACACCTCACAGGTAAAAATTGGAAGGCAATTTCATACACTTAAGCAGACAACTCTGGAGTACTATATATTCAATGTCAAACACAGATCTAGAAGTTATTGTTTCTATGACACTGAGACACTTCTGAGAACTGAGATACTTCTCTTGAATATCACTTTCCTAAGCAAGAACATGAAGATAATAGTATCTTTCATAGGGTTGTTGTCAACTTTAAATGAACAAGTACATGTTAGAGTGAAAAGCAAAATGCCTTGATCATGCTGTCTTCAATTACTGTTAGCTATTCTTATAATAATAATAGTTATTACTGTATTTTTGTTAATAATAAAATTAGGCATAGGGAGAGAGTCAAATATAAAAATGCTGAAGTGGGAAAAGGAAAAGGTGCAAACTATTGATAAATTATAAATCAACTAAAGAACCTTAGTTTTATAAAATAGATAAAAAGAATACAGAAGGTACAAATAAGTATATAATGAAAAGTAGTTTGATATTTCCCAAAAACAGGTCTCTCTCTAGCTTTCCTTTGTGTTTCCTAGATATTAAAAAAGCACATCTGGCTGGGCGCGGTGGCTCACGCCTGTAATCAATCCTACCATTCTGGGAGGCTGAGACGGGCGGATTGCTTGAGGTCAGGAGTTCAAAAAAACCAGCCTGAGCAAGAGCGAGACTCCATCTCTACTAAAAATAGAAAGAAATTAATTGACCATCTAAAAATATATATACTGAAAATTAGCCGGGCATGGTGGCACATGCCTGTAGTCCTAGCTACTTGGGAGGCTGAGGCAGGAGGATTGCTTGACCCCAGGAGTTTGAGGTTGCTGTGAGCTAGGCTGACGCCACGGCACTCACTCTAGCCTGGGCAACAAAGCGAGACTCTGTCTCAAAAATAAATAAATAAATAAAATTAAATTAAAAAATAAAAATAAACACATCTGAACAGAGGATAGTTCTCTGACTCAGCCACTAGATGTAATTTGCTAACTGAATTATATCAAAGATAGTTTAGATTTTCATTTTGTTACATTTTTGGGTTAAGAATGACTTCAGTGACTTACTTAGAACCATTTTATCTTTTATTTGGGTACAAGATAAGATTTTTTTCAAATTACTTCATGTTTCTTAAGAATTTAAGAAAATCATACTTTCTTTTTTTTTTTTTTGAGACAGAGTCTCACTTTATTGCCCAGGCTAGAGTGAGTGTCATGGCATCAGCCTAGCTCACAGCAACCTCAAACTCCTGGGCTCAAGCAATCCTGCTGCCTCAGCCTCCCAAGTAGCTGGGACTACAGGCATGTGACACCATGCCCAGCTAATTTTTTTTTTTTCTATATATATTAGTTAGCCAATTAATTTCTTTCTATTTATAGTAGAGATGGGGTCTCGCTCTTGCTCAGGCTGGTCTTGAACTCCTGAGCTCAAATGATCCGCCCACCTCGGCCTCCCAGAGAGCTAGGATTACAGGTTTGAGCCACCGCGCCCGGCCAAGAAAATCATACTTTCTATTGGTAAATTTAGGGAAATGAATTGAGGGGGCTATTAATATTATATTTTTCCTAGGTTTATTAAATTTGCTAACATAATAAGAAAAAAATTAGTTTCTTATGGACCTCTTTGAAAATATGCTGATTCTGAAGTTAAATTTTGCTCTAATTGCTAGATTGAAGATACCTGTTAGTGTGTTTGAAATGCCATTTTTATATACTTTTGTTCTTTACTGCAACTAAAAATGACAAATTCAATAAAACTTGTTAGATGATCTCATATATAGTTTCTTTCTTCAAACCCCACAACTAAATCTGAGTTCATAAATATCAATATAATATTTTCCAGTTTTCCATGGTTAAGTTACATTGTAGATACATGATCCCACAATCTCAGTTCCTGAATCTCTAATTATATAATGACTATGGTTAGTGGAATGGAGACCAAAACAATTTTTTTAGATTGTAGTTTAGAAATAGGATGATTTCATGGACATTCAGCATTGCAATATTGCCAAGGGTAGAGAAAGCTAATTGGGATTATACACTAAGATAAGACTTCACCTAAAACATGCAGATAACTACGATTAATTTTTTATGCATTTAGTTTGTTTTAATTCTCCAGTTTGCTGTCCTTAGAACTACAACCAATTATCTTGTGTGACAATCACAGACACATCAGATCAACTTAGGCCATGTTAAATGCATAGGCTTTATTTTCTACTCTGTATTTTGTGAAAAATATAATCCCTAACTTGGATTTATGGTAAAAGTTTCCTTTCTTTTATGCCATACTTTCTTTTATGCCATACCATCTCCATATCCACTATAAAGAGAACTTTGGGAATAATGAATTCTGAAAGATGTGACCTACGTTTTCTAACTTCATATATCTTTTGCAGAAAGTAGACAATAATCAGTATAGACATGTAGTCTTAAACATAATACCATCCCTATAATAAAACCTGCCTAAAACTATCGTTCATGTCACTTTTGAAGAATTTAAAAAATGGTCTATCTTATTATCAATTGGTACAACCTCTTTAAAAGTGATTTGATCTGTAGCTTTAGGAACCACACAATTTTACATCTTTGTGAGCCAGTTTTTGGTCTCCTGGAAATTTAAACCCTATGTAAGAGTAAATGATGCTGCCACATCTATTTATATATTGAGCAAATGATGCTGCTTAAATGTATTTACTGAAGTGTTATTTATATTAGCAAAACTTGGAAAATAATAAAACTGTCAATAGTAGACTGCTTTATGTGACCCATGATTTTTCAATTTGATGAACATTAGAGAGCCACTAAAAATGGTAGTTAATAAATAAATAAATACAATGGTAGTCATATAAACGCCTAAATCTATGATACAATGTTTAATGTTGATATGGAGTCAAATAAGTACTTATTCATGTTCACAACTATGAAATTATTCACATAGAGAAGAGAATACAAAAACTGAAGACAGTTATAGGGTTAGAAGTATGGATTATAATCTTCTTCTCTTCCATCCTTCCCTCTCTTCCTTCCTTCCTTTCTTTCTTCCTTACCTAGTTATTCCTCCTAGCATTATTAAATGTTATTTGTAAAATACATAAAAATTAGGAGAAAAAATAATTGTATCTTATCATCTCTCTTACGGATATCTTTATTATGAAAAAATATTTTTATTATGTCTACACATGAGATGGGCGATTGATTTGCTTTATGATATCAGGCACTACAGTCTTTTACCCAAAATATTAAATATTGAGCTAAACATGCAAATATTTTTGTTTTAATTACTCATATAGTTGTCTTCATTTTTCATACCAGGATCTTTGGATTAAAAAAAGGGAGCAATCAAGAGACTATATAAATATTTGGAACAAGCAGTTGGCCAGACAAACTTTCTAAATTTACTGTTTCAAAGACTACATAATACCAAATCAAACTGGATAATACAGTAAATCCAATTCACAAAAATTATTCCCAGAGAATAATATTTAAGATTGATACATATTTTCCAGGTCAATCAGAATGTTTTCAGTCTAAAGACTATTGAAAAATATTTTGAAGGCTAGATTCCAAACATCTGTAACATGTCATATGTGAAAATCTCCTAATTCTCTATGGCTTTTTTTGTAATCTTTCAGAAACTCTAATTTAGCAGCAGGGATGGTGCAAAAAGTATGCTTGACAGGAAAGCCAAAGTCCTGAGTTCTAAACCCAGTCTGGCATACTCTCTCACCAACCTTGGGCAACTTAGAACATCTGTCTGCAACTTGTGTTATTCAACCATGAAATCAAAGAGATAGTCTATTAATATAATCTCCCCTTAGGCTTTAGCATTCCAATATTCACTAATAGGAATTCAAAAATTAAGGCTCTATGTGGATCTGCTTTTTTCTATCGATGAAGTAGATGATTACCTACTTAGTTCAAAAAAAGGACTCTGGGCAGAAAAGTATCTCTCTTTATAGTCTTAGGGACTTAAGGTTCCTTACTGACTTCAGCTGAATCAAAGCATATTATTTTCTGAGTGTACTCATTAGCTAAATTATAGCATATAGGAGATTTCTGATTAAGCAATCTCCCCTTGTTTTCCCTTAGTAGGAGTTGAGTACCTTGCGGTCCCCAATATATTTTGATGATAAACAAAAACCCAGGATATAGAGCATTAGCAGGCTGATTGCAGCTCTTCTATGTTTGGGGAAATGGAAGTTAATAGAAAATTTGATTGGAGAGCAATCCAAACAACAGGATAACATAATTATTTCAAAATATTGGATTTTACTAGCCCTTTTCCAGTCCAGGAGAAAAGTCAGCAAGGAAGCCTGGTGGTTTTGAGGAAAAGCCTCTGGGGCAGAGCATACTGAGAAAAGTGGATTAGAAATTTTGTAAACATTAAAGCCATCTCAGGGACTTTCAAAGCAAGAAAGAAACAATTAGGTAAATTGTCTCCAAAATAAGTCACATCATTCTGTTCCTGGACAGAGTAATTTTTCTTGTTATTGTTGGGGTGTTTGTTTTTTTTAATTCAACTCAAACTAATATATCTATCTCCTGAGTACATTTTATTTCCAAATTGCATGAAATTGTGTTGTAGAAACGTTTCCACAATTTGCTTTCTTCCAACTTGGCTTCCTTGTAAAACAAATAGTTCATTTTACCTTAAATGGCTATAATAGTAAATCCCTGGTTGGTTTGGAAGAACAGTCTGTTTAGTACTCGAAGGTAGCAATTATTCCCCAACTGAAAAGGGGTCTTACTATGTTCTTTTTCTAATCCTCCATGTATAGAGTTCGTAAGAACTCTGGTGTATGTAATAAATTATTAGAAATCCTTCTTGCTTTCCCAAATATATCCACATTAAAATATTATGTAGGCATGCTGGAATCAAAGAATTTATTAAGCTTTTAGGATTTAATCTTTTCCATTTATGCTTTCATTTCCTATGTACCATCTACCTCTAATATTAAACCCAACTCAAAACCAAACCAAAAAGTTAACTGAAAACTGGAGTTTCCATTCACTAAAATAGGTTTCACAAGAAAATATAAATTGCCTTTAATTGCTCCACTACTGCTATTAACTTTTATGGGGGGGGGGGAGGAATCCTCCTAAAGTAAAATCCCATCACCCATCAGAGGTTCTGTCTAAACAGAATCATAGAGGTTACATTTGGTCAATTATAGTTTATTGGTTTTCCTCATGGTGGATTTGAATAATTCATCAAGAATTGTTCTTTCTAAATTATATTATGTATGAAGTTTCTAAAATTTACCAGATTGTTATATTATCTTCTAAGTTTCCATTTACATATACAACAGCTCAACCAATAATTTCCACAGGAGAAAATAAATAATAATAGACTGTTTATTTTTATTTTATTTTTTTATTTTTAAATTTCAGAATATTATGGGGTACAAATATTTTGGTTACATATATTGCCTGCGTACCTCCCAAGCCAAAGCTATAAGTATGCCCATCCCCCAGTGTGCTCCTCACCCATTAGTTGTGAACATCCAGCTGTTTAAAGGATTACATTTTCTAGAAAGTTGTTAATCTCAAGTTTACAAAAGGCAAATTTCAAAGCTGAATTATATAATAATTCTATATTTCTAAATAAATATGCATATAAAGTATTTAAGTGAAATTATGGGTGGTTTTAATTTAATTTTTGTATTTAAAAATTACTGCATTATAAATGTATTAGTTTTATAATTAAAATAAACAACAAAATTATCTTTTTAAAACTAAGACATTACAATGATTATGAAAATTTGCAGCTGTTTTATATTTTAATATATTTCAATATATACATAGTATAGTCCTGAATATATTATGCAAACAGATTAAGAACAGAAAAGCAACCATTCGTACTTACAAACCAAACAGTATTTATTACTTCTATAACTTTCTAAAATGTACTATTGCATGTACTTCTTTTTAAATGAGCTTCATATTTCAATTATAGTAAAAATTATTCCTTTTTATAAAAACACATTATTTGGAAATAATTTCAAACTTGTAGAAATGTTCCAAAAATAAAAATAGTATGTTGCATACCCAAATACCCTTTATTCAGGTTCACCTGTTGTTAGCATTTAGATCCATTTGCTTTATCATTTGCGCTCTCTCTTTCTCTCTCTATCTCCTTTCTCTGTGAACTACATGAGACTAGATTGTATACATCATGTCTCTTTATTTCTAAATACTTCAATGTACATTTCATAAGGATAAAAATATTCTCTGGTATAACCACAGAATAGCTATCAACTTCAGTAAGTGTGACTTTGACATAGTGCTTTTTATTTACAGTCCGAGTCCCAATTTTGTTGATTGGCTCAAAACTGATCTTTAAACACTCTGACCTGTGGTATCTCAGGGTTAGGACACTATCCCTCATTCATTAAGGAATGTTATAATAGAGACAATCAGATGAAACTTTCTGGCATGTCTATGATGAAGATGCTGAAGATGTTGCCCACTGTATTCCAAGGTGTTGTCTTAAGAAGGATCCATAACAGAAACTTGGGCAAGTCTTACCACCAGAAATAGCAGTGTGCCTTCTGGACATCTGTGGACATTGGGTAGGCTTTCATGTTTTCTTCAGCCATCAAGAAATCTAAAGCCAGAATTAGGTGACAACTCTTTCAAAAATGTGTAGCATATTGTTTTTCTATGTATTATCACAAAAGATTTACTTGTTTTCTCTTACTTTCTCTTTGTTCCAATTCCCTTATATATTTACTTTACCCTTTAATACTAGTTTTAAAGCTTCCTTAATTACCTCTAGACCAAAAACTGGATATAAATAAACAAATAAGTGGAATGAATAAAAACATATATATATATATATAAAACTGGGTGAAGAAAATACCAGCTATGTAATATTATAATTAAACTTAAGACAAAACATCTCTATGTCCTAACCACATGTCTGTGGGGAAGCTTCTTCTCACGTGTCCTTCTCCATCAGCTGCTTACAGTTCTAGCAGAGAATCAGGTGCTATAATTACATCTCTGATTCTCTTATCAGTCCCAAGATTGCCAGCATCCCAATGAGAGGTTCTTATAGCAGGCCACTGCCAACTATAAGAAGGCACATAGAGGTGACACTTAGATGTGCAGACATACCAGACCTTCTCCAGAGTTTGGTAGTGAAGAAGGTTTTGTATCATTTGTGTTACTAAATTTAATTCCCTTTCATATTCTTCTGATATGTGGCCTCATTTATACTCTAAATTATTCCATGAATATGAAAAGTACTCACATGTGAGCCACCTGCCAGAAATGGTGACCTTTCAGGCTTCCATAACGATGGCTTTTGTTCTCCTTTTGCATTTTGAAGACATTTTTAGTAAAAACTCTAATTGGAGCTGATCCAGTCTATAGAACACTTTTGCAGTGAAAAATTAGATACTGCTGGGTCAGATACAAAAATGGGGTATTTAGAAAATATTTTCTTGAGATTTCTTTTCTAAACAACCAATCTTCTTAGAGATCAGGAGTTGTTTCATGTATGGGAAACCCCATGCTGATCCACATGGCATTGTCTTTATGGAAAGAGTAGGGGATTTGAATGGTTTTATTTATTCCTCACTTGTGAATGAATTAGACAGTTTAGAAAAGACATCTACCTTCATGACCTTGCCCTATTTTCACAGCAACACAGCAAGGTAAGCCACAACGTGAATTATGACGCCTATTTTATACATGAGGAAATTGTGACCCAGCAAGTTTAAAGCTGTCCAAGTTTGGGAAAGTTCTGCCTGTATCCTATTTGTTCTAGTGCAACCACCAGACCAAACTCATAACTTACCCATTTCACCTATGGCATTATTATGCTTCAGTCTTCCAGGAAAAAAAAAAAACCCTTAGTTAATCTTCAACTTTTCCTCCTTTGGCACATTCCAAACTTTGTGAAGAAGCCAAGCCCTGTTGTCTCTGCCTCCTAAATGTCCCTGCCATCTGTTCCTGCCTTCTGCCACTTCATTACCCTCTGGCTACTATTGCCTTGTTACCATAGATCTAAATTATATAATAGTAGACATTTTATAACTGGCCACCCTGTTACCAGCTTGGAATCTTTCTAATTCCAATACAAATCTGCTGCCAGAGTGGTCTCGCTAAGTATACAAATAATTGTGACCTTTTCTGCTTTAGAATTTATAATAGATTTCTACTGAAAGTAGAAAACAGATTTCTTAAGCTGCAAAGCAGGGTCCTCAACTATTTTTATTCAATTATATTTATAATTTTATTTTTCACTAACCTGTAACTTATATTACAACCTGTAACTTATGTTATATTCCTAACCTGTAACTTATATTACAACCACCAGATTCTACTTGCTATTCTCCAAAAGCATTATGCATTCTTTAGCTGTAGGGTCTTTATGCAAGTTACTCATGCCATTCTCAAACCCCATCCTTAAGGAGTTAGCTCAAATATGTCTCCTGCAAAAGAAAAACACACACACATACACACATACACACACAAAAAAAACACTACTATATTTCTCCAACTGGAATTCATATGCTTTTTTTTCACATACTCCCATGACTCTTGGTTCAACTTCTATTTTAACACTCCTTGGAATCCAACTTTTAATAATTATTTCTATGTATCTGTCCTCTACACCAGACTATAAATTCTGTAAGGACAAGACCTAAGTCTATTTTTCATCCTTGTCATCCCCTACATCCACTTAAGTGCTTTGCATTAGTTGGTATACAATGAATCTTTGCTGAGTTAATTTACTTATGGGCCTTAGGACTTTGGGTTAAGGTGCTATATTCATTTTTATTAAAATGAGAATGTTACTTGAAAGAAGCAATATATTGACCACGTGTATCCAATTTTCTCTAACTATGATTAGGTTATCAGAACAACCAAAGGCAGAGCAATGTTCTGAGAGTCTGGAAGAGGAAACAGGCAAATTAGAGGTGGGAAGGTTTGGCATCAATGGCATTTTTGGATAGTTCAGGACAAGAGAAGATGGCCTAAAAAGAGATACACAAGCTTACAGGGGAAATGTTATGCACAGAAGGGTAAAAGGAAGCTCACACATTTTTGTGTGTGTTAATTCTATGTCAGACACTTTAGCATTAACTCTCACACCAGCCATAAGAAAACGTGTTTTTATGCCAGCTGCTTGCTTACTTATTAATAGAGAGATTCATATTCAAAGAGGTTTAGCAAATTTGAAACCAGGTACACCTGCTTCTAAAGCCTATTGTGTTCTCTGCCATGTTGACTTGGATAAAGTGGATGCTTGGGAGGGGAAGAACAGAGGTGCTCCAAGGCACAAATAGAGGAAGTTGAAAGGGCTACCAGGTAGTAGTGGGAAATTTGTTTCATTTGTGATTTTGCCTCTGGTTTCTTTCTTTCTTTTTTTCTTTCTTTTTTTTTTAAGAACAAAGGAAAGCATATTCTGACAAAAAGAAATAGATCTCAAACCAGATTGGAAACACATAGCCCATCAAGCCTCTGCCCTTTTCCCCATATAAAGCTTTCCCATTTCTACTGGTACATTCTGTGGCTCGTCGTGGGTACCGGGAATGAGGGGGAGGTGGACATGGTGAGAGAGGAGGGTTTTTAATCCCATCCCTTTCTTGTGTGGAATGAACTCTGGTGTGAAAGTTAGTCTCACATCTCTTAGATCATAAATCTGAGTGGAGCATGCTGTCTTGGCAAAAACCAGTAGCAACCAGTGCTAAGTGTTTATTGCCAAGGAGCAATAGCATCATGACAGCGGATAATTACGAACAGTGCTAGCGAGCAGGATGGGGAGGAGACTGCATGGGGAAAATGAGAGCAGGGGTGCTGGCTGAAACCAATCAGACAACTCTCAAAACCTTGTCTCTGCTCTGCCTTTCAGCTCAATCCACTTTCTTCTCGAAAGAGTAAGGATTTGTCTGCAGAGAAGGAACCCGTTGATAATCACTGGAAACCAGGGATGAACTGGTGATCAAGGGTAAGGAGGGTATTTTTTTTTTTAATGCTGAGCCTAAAGCATCTTTATACCCTAAAACCCGTAAAAAGTGTTGGCATTCCAGTGTGGGTTCCTGAGGCCCCTTATTATTTAGGATCTTTCATCCAATTTTCTCTCATGATTTCCAGTCGACACATTTTATTAGGTGCAATAGCTGGATCCTGCTGTCTCTTTCTCTTGGTCTGGAGTCAGCTTATGAATGAGGGCGATTCAACCTCCACTGCATGGTTGGGAGAAAAAAACAAACCTAATAAATTCAGGCTGTGAGGGAAAAATCTGCTCTGGTTCTCTCTTTCACGGGGAAGAGAGAAGAAAGGAGGCAGTCAGGCTGCTACCTGGCAGTCGTCTGGGATCAGGGTGTCGTCTGGACGCGGGGTTTCCTGCCGGAGTTGAAACAGGCCTCTGTTACATAAGACCTTGTTGGCTGGGCTCTGGCGGCAAAGCTGCTGTCTGAAGGCCACAGCCCAGCCCTGCTCTCAGGAGTCTCTGCCTTGGTGCTTCAATGCTTAGTTCATTTCGACAAACCACTCCTGTTTACAAGGCTTCTTTTTATCTGAACCTGTGCCCTTCCTGTGAACACATTACTTCAAGAGTAAATGAGGCACAGCTACTACCAGAACATTCGTTGATTTAGCCTCATCGGGGATTTTGGTGTTCTAGCAAGTGGATTGCCCACATAAATCGTGATTAGCCACTTGATTGGTAGGGAAAAAAAAATCATTCAGAGAAAACCAAGGTCTTCCTTTAAAAGTATTACCTACTTTCTTCTTAGAGAGAACATTCTGAATCAATGCTAACTCAATGCTTTCTTTCATGACCTGAGGTCACGATTAAGAGGTATTGATTTACCACACTGTGTGATACAATGATTTCCTAAGGCAAAGGTGAGAGGCAAAATATTTAGCAACAGCAGAGAATACAACGAACCAATCGAATTGCACGCTGGCCATGAATAACCCACTGGGTCTAGTTAGTGAGCCTTGGAGATGATCATCTCCATCCCTAGGGCTTCGTGTCCTCCAAGTAAATGTCCTCTTCTCACTGGCATTTATCAAATATATACTTATCTTAGCTAATTTAATCCTCAAATGACATTGTGATAGAGGTAAAAATATTTACATTTTACAGAAGAAAAAAGGGCTTAAAAAGACCAACCAACGTACTTGAAGTTCCACCACAAGTAAGTGGTAAGGTCACCATTGGGACACCTCTTACCTGCCTGACATTAGTGTCACCTACAATACATTGCCTTATTCAATCCTCTTGCTCCTAATTGTCTGCTGTAGGGAAACTGCCCAGTCAAGCATCTTAAATTGGTAGTCTCATTTGAGCACCACGCAGTTCTCTCTCTTTTATTATTTCAATAAATAAGCATTGATTAAGTACCTGCAATGTGCTAGGCACAGAAAAATCAAATGGCCCAGGCAGTGAACAAACCCTGAATACTGGTTTTATTATCACCATGTTCTATATTCAACCTAATCACATGATCTTGACCACTTTGGCCAAAGGTAAGTGTTGCAATCTCTCCTATAAGGCAAAATTGTTAACTTTTGGCCTAACAGAGACTCCTTAGGTTTTATTTCCAGTTTCACATTTGGTGGATGAGACAATTTTAAGTCTAACTCCAGATAAGCAATGTTCTCCTTTTCTTCTGCCCACCTTCCTAAATTCCCTCCTCAACCTATAGTACACAGTTAAGGAGAACCTACGGATCAATCTATATCCATTGGTACCAGCCCAGGGGAGACGAAAGAGTCTCCCTTAATCTTCATTCATTCCATGTATATTTATTGAGTACCTACTATGTGTCAGATACACTT
This sequence comes from Mirza zaza, assembly GCA_008750895.1. Classification (NCBI taxonomy): domain Eukaryota; kingdom Metazoa; phylum Chordata; class Mammalia; order Primates; family Cheirogaleidae; genus Mirza; species Mirza zaza. The sequence continues at coordinate 9,020 of VSMD01038377.1, read as the reverse complement.
CTGGGAACTGGTCTTAATGTTGATTTCAGGTCTAACTGTGCTCTCCAATTGCTGATCTGAAGCAGAATTTTTATTTTTACACTTCATGTGCCTACTTCAAGCCTTTTCCCTGGTTATAGCCAAGAGCAACATGAAGTCTTTGAAGCAGGTTTACAACTTGTTTTTCTGTTACTAATATAGCATGCTGTTCTCATCATCTGTCTGATTTGGCTACTGACATGGTGACATGCTGGAATGTTTTCTCTGAGGTCCAGCAGTGAAAAGGAAGCAATAACAACAAAAAAAAAAAGCACAAAGAGTTCAGAACAAGTAGGTTCCTTCCAGAAAAGTCTACATGAAGAGACTATTTTGAGTATCCTAAAATGCAAATGTTTGGTATATAGGCTAGGTATGGGTGTTTTCTGGAAAAAAAAATCACTGGGGAAATATGGGAAAAAGGCACTGGTAAGAATAGGAGGCTGACTCCATCACTCCTTCCCTTAACTCTTCAATGGTTCCTCAACATTTTTTTTTTTTTTTTTTTGTTATAGGGGTAGATAAAAAAACTCCTTAGTGTGGCATATGAGGTCTTTATAATTCCACAATTCCTCATCCCTTCAGAATCAGCTCAAGAATCACCTTTTCCAAGAAAGTTTTCTGGATAACCGTATTCCAGTAAAACCAGCCATTTTTTCTTTGTCTTTTCTGTTCAATAACATTTATCATACTGAATTTCAGTATCGATTCAGCATGTAGACTTCACAGAGATTGTCTAGGATTAAAACCTGACTTCCACACTCAATAGTTTGACTTTCAGCAAATTTCTTAATGTCTTTGAGTCTCAGTTTCTTTATCAGTAGAATGGGAATCATAATGATCGTATACCTTCTAAAGGTTTTTTATGAAGATCAAATGAAATAATATGGGTGAAGTGGCTATCACAGTATGTGAAACAGAGCTCAAAAATATTATTCCTTATTATAATTGCATGCCTACTAGACAGTGAATTCTTCAAGTGCAAAATCTGTGTCAATTACATTTGTATTTAGTACCAGATAATGTTCTTATTTAATTAATGTATACAAGCTTTGTGGAGTAGCATACAATTAATTATGGGCTATATTAGTTAGGATTACACTAAACCATAACAAAGCAAGAAAAAAACAACATGATTTAGCTTCTTGGTTCTGTAAACTTCCAAACATGCTTCTGGTCATCATGTACCTCTCCTAAAAAGTGTGATACCGGCATCCAGGATCTTTCCATTCCTTGGTTCCCTGTCTTTAACACGTGGTTTCCAAGGTCATCATGCTTGTCTGTATCTACATGGAAAAAGAAGAAAGAAGGTGGGGAGGGTACTATTACTTTCTGATCATCTTGGCTCAGAAAGAAAACACCTTACTTTTGTTAACAATCTACTGCAAAAAACATGCCCCTCATCCCACAACTCTACGGCATGGGATAGGTAGGCATTCAACCATTTCTAGTAGGCCCTGAAGGATGTTTAGGAATTTGACTCATAGAATATGACAGAGAAGGGTGGTCTAGGACAAAGAAAAGAAGATGAATAATGGACAAAGGGAAGTTTAGAATTATAGAACAAACACATTTCACATTTCAGTAGAAATACGGGATACATGGTGGGGATGACGAGAAATAAGAGTGAGAATCTTTGGTCTGCATACTTCATTATGATTGCTCACTTGGCACCACACTCATCCTGGGCTCCGTACTTTCAGAGCCCATCTTCACATACTGCCTCATACTTCAGTGCAGAACTGGCAAGTATGAAGATACCTGAGCCCATTAGGTAATGACCAATTGTGATCATTTTTAAGTAAGGTTGCCAGATTTAGCAAATCAAAATACAGGACACCCAGTTAACTTTGAATTTCAGATTTAAAAACCTTTTTCAAAAATGTAAGTTCCATGAGATATTTGGGACATATGTATACTAAATAATTATATGTTGCTTATCTGAAATTAAAATTCAACTGGGTGTCCTGTGGGTTAACTCACAACTCTAATTTTAAGGGCAAGAGGAGGTGTCTAAATCATTTTCCTTTTAGTGGTAGATAAATATTTTATAAATATTTTAGGAATTTTCCCTTTCCTAGATACACTTTTCTTTCTAGCTCTGCACCGAAAATCATCATCTACCAATAATTATTGTGCCTCTAATACAAGCCAGTTATCTTATAAATATATAGTGATAGTAAAGCTATGTTAGTATAGGAAGAGTAATAGTTGTAATAGTAGTAGTAGCACTTTTATTGATCACTTACTACAGGACAGCCCATTTTACAGCTGTTTCATACACATTATCTCGCTTAATCTCAACAAAATAAACTTTGTCTCACAGGGAGGTTAACTAACTTGCCCAAGTCTGAACAGATAGTAAATGGAAAAGCCAGGGCTGCTGGATTAAGGATTGGTGTTAGCGATCATAGCAGTTGGCTGCATTCGTGAAAACTATCTTCCCACTGGGACAATGACTCAAAGCATCAACACTTCCATACTGAAACAGAGTCCTGGAATGAGTCAGTTGATTCAGGTTCAAATACTGCCTTTGACATATTTTAATTATTACTGTGGGTAGCCTGTTTAACTTCTCCTTAGTTTCCTTATCTGTAAAAGAGAATGGCAACACCTACTTTATAGGGTTATACTATAAAATTGAGTGCCTTTTATACAAAGAACACATAAACTTTCAATAAACAGTAATTTATAATGTTATTATGAATATTCACTTCCATCCAAACTGGGTTACACAGAATTTTCTTGTTTTTATAGAAATGAGGTCCCAATGTTCACATTTAGATTAAAAAAAAAAAACTCTACTGTTTCTCTACCTCCTGCTCATCCTATTAGTGTAATTAATATCTTGCATGTGTGCTTTAAACAAATGGTAGCTATAGAGTAACAGATATCCCTGTGAAAACTAAGAAATAAAGGAAATAAAAAGCTAAGCCACTCCTCAGTGCATGTTAGTTCAAAAATATCATGATATTCTTTAATTTTGTTTTCTAATGGAAGGTTTATAACTGTCTTTTCTCATAATGATTTAGGTACTTGTTCCTACCAAATAAGTTAAAACAAGGATGATATTAAAAAGAAAAATACTAAAATGCCAATATCATACTCAAAAAAATTACTTGGTATCTACATTTCCTCTTGGAAGAAGACCGTGTACACACAAGTCTTTGTTCCTTTGGTTATGCTATTATCCTCATCTCTCCTCTTTCTATTTATCCACCTTTTATTCTAGTTCCTGCCTCATGTTCCACCTCATAGCCTATAGATAAAGATGCTGACTATCTTTGAATGCTCAGTCTTTTCTGACCAATCCATTTTCCATACTCGTGTAGACTTAGAGTCTTTCCAATAATTTGGAAGTTGGCATCATATTATTGTGTGAAATCCACAAAAATAAAGCTTATCATCAGAAAGACCATGGAGTTTAGAATTCGAGTCCCTGTTGTTCCATTTCCTGAGGATTAAAAAGAGTCTGTCTTTATCTCCTCCACAACTGGTGTTGGTACATTAGAGACATCTAATAAATGTGTGCTAAACTAACAGCTATCACAATTTGGGTAACTAATATATGCCAGGGGCTGAGCCATAGTAGATGCTCAGAAGTCTTCATTTATTTCCCATTTTTATTATAACCATGATCAAACTCATGCGTCTCTTATAGGGAGTTGAGAGCTTCACTCTTTAGTGGCCCTTAGTTAGATTAGCTCTGCAATCTAAAAACTGAACATCTAATACTCTATTTCTAACTGATTTAACCAGTCTGTAGTCAACCAATTGGCTTTGCTTTCAGATATTAAAAATCTGCCATCAGGAGTAGGATGTTACTTTTTTCCAGGGATTTAGCTTCTGGAGGTATATGTGGCAGACTGTGACATTTTTTTTCAAAGATGACCATCTTATACTCTCTTCTTACAATGTGATATTAATAGACCTCTATCAAGAGGCAGAGTTTACTCCCTCTCTCCACTCCTCCCCTCAAATCTGGATGGACCATGTAACTACCTCAACCAGTAGTAAGTGCCAGAAGTGACAGTATGTCTTCCTAGCCTGGCTCTGTCCCTTTTGAGACATGCACCTTCAGAGCATTCAGCCAACATTAGAAGTCCAGCTACCTCAAGTTCCCAGAATGGAGAGAACACGTAAATGGCCTCCTTGGAAATAGATATGACCAAGGAGTCCCAGCTCTGTCAGCCTCTGGTCTTCTCAGATCAGGTATCAAAATATGGGAGTGGAGAAGCACACAGTACAATCCCATCCATGGCCTCTGTCTAATTACATCCTCATTAGAGACCCCAAATCAGAAGGCCCTTCTCTTACATTCCTGACCCACAGAATTGTGAGGGATCATAAATTATTTTTTTATTTCAGCATATTATAGGGGTACAAATGTTTAGGTTACATTTGTTGCCTTTGCCCCACGTGAGTCAGAGCTTCAAGCATGTCCACCCCCCAGACGGTGTGCACAACACCCATTAGGTGTGAATATATCAATTCCCCTGCCCCCTTCCACCTGCCTGGCACCCAGTGAATACATACTACTATATGTGCACTCAAGTGTTGATTAGTTAATACTAGTTTGATGGTAAGTACATGTGGTGCTTGTTTTTCCAGTCTTTGGATACTTCACTTAGTAGAATGGGCTCCAGCTCTATCCAGGATAATATAAGAGGTGCTATATTTCCATTGTTTTTTGTGGTTGAGTAGAACTCCATGGTATACATATACCACATTTTATTAATCCACTCATATATTGATGGCCACCTGGGTTGTTTCCACATCTTTGCAATTGTGAATTGTACTGCCATAAACATTCAAATGCAGATGTCTTTTTTATAGAATATCTTTTTTTTTCCTTTGGGCAGACGCCCAGTAATGAGATTCTTGGATCAAATTGTAGTTCTACTTGTAGCTCTTTGAGGTATCTCCATATTACTTTCCTCAGAGGCTGTACTAGTTTGCAGTCTCACCAGCAGTGTATGAGTGTTCCTATTTCTCCACATCCATGCCAACAGTTATTGTTTGGGAACTTTTTGACAAAGGCCTTTCTCACTGGAGTTAAATGATACCTGATTGTGGTTTTGATTGGTATTTCCCTGATGATTAGAGATGTTGAGCATTTTTTCATATGTATGTTGGCCATTAATCTGTCTTCTTTTGAAAAATTGCTGTTCATGTCTTTTGCCTACTTTTTAATAGGGTTGTTTGATGTTTTTCTTGCTGATTTTCCTCAGTTCTGTATAGATTCTAGTTATCAGCCCTTTATTAGATGTGCAGCATGAGAATATTTTCTCCCATTCCGTAGGTTGTCTGTTTGCTCTTGTGATAGTTTCTTTGGCTGTGCAGAAGCTTTTTAATGTGATCATGTCACATTTATTTATTTTTATTGTTGCTGTGATTGCCTTTGCGGTCTTCTTCATAAATTCTTTGCCTAGGCCAATGTCCATAAGAGTTTTTCCAACATTTTCTTCTATAATTCTTATAGTTTTATGCCTTAGGTTTAAATCTATTATCCACCATGAGTTGATTTTTGTGAGAAGTGAGGATCCTGTTTCAGTCTTCTCCACGTGGCTATCCAATTTTCCCAGAACCATTTATTGAATAAGGATTCTTTTCCCTAGTGTATGTTTTTGTATTCTTTGTCAAAGATTAATTGGCTATATGAGGATTGTTTTATATCCAGGTTCTCAGTTCTCTTTCATTGGTCTATGTCTCTTTTCAAACAACCAATTTTTTGTTTTATTATTCTTCTATATAGTATTTTTGTTATCAATTTCATTTAGTTCTGCTCTGATCTTTGTTATTTCTTTTCTTCTGCTGGGTTTGGGGTTGGTTTGCTCATCCTTTTCTAGTTCTTTGAGATCATTCATTAGATTGTTTATTTGTGGTATTTCTGTCTTTTGGATGTAGCATTTATGGATATAAGTTTTCTTCTCAGGACTGCTTTAGCTGTGTCCCACAGATTTTGATAACTTGTATCTCTTTTATCATTTAGTTCAAAGAATCTTTTGATTTCCATCTTAATTTCCTCCTTAACCCAATAATCATTCAGCAGAAGGTTGTTTAGTTTCCATTGTTTTGTGTAGAGATGAGAGTTTCTGTTAGAGTTGATTTCTAATTTTATTCCACTGTGGTCTGAGAAGATGCATGGTATAATTTCTACTTTTTAAAATTTTTTAAGACATGCTTTGTTGCCTAGAATATGGCCAATCTTAGGGAATGTCCCATGAGCTGATGAAAAAAATGTATATTTAGTAGTTTTTGGTTAGAATGTTCTGTAAATGTCACTCAAGCTCATTTGTTCTAGAGTTCTATTTAATTCCATTGTTTCTTTGTTAATTTTCTGTTTGAAGGGTCTTTCCTGTTCTGTCAGAGGGATGTTGAAATCTTCAGTATTATAGTGTTGCTGTTTAGCATTTTGTTTAGATCAGGTAGGATTTTCTTTATGAATCTGCGTGTACCTGAGTTAGGTGCATAAATATTTAGAATTATTATATCTTCTTGTTGAATTATACCCTTCACCATTATATAGCGACCATCTTTGTGTTTCATTACATTTGTTGATTTGAAGACTAAGTTAACTGAAATCAGAAATGCCACACCAGCTTTCTTTTGGCTTCTGATTGCATTAAATATTATTTTCAATCCATTCACCTTGAGTCTGAATGCATCCTTGCAGGTTAGATGTGTTTCCTGAAGATAGCGAATACTTGACTTGTGTATATTTATCCATTCAGTCAGCCTATGTCTCTTTAGTGGGCAGTTCAAACCATTCACATTTATTGATAGAATTGATAAGTGGGGCAGATTTCTATTCATCCTGTTGAGTTGAACTTTGTTGCTTTGTTTTTTCTCTTGAGCCATTGTGTCTTCTGGCTTTTGACCTTCAGCTTTTGGATGATTTTACACTGTTGAGTGTTTATTATGCTGATCCATGTGTAATGCTATTTTGAGTACTTCCTGGAGGACAGGTCTTATTTTGATGAATTCCCTCAGTCTTTGCTTGTCTGAGAAGGTCTTAATTATTTCTCCTTCATATAAGAAACTTAGTTTTCCAGGATACATGATTTTAGGCTGGCATTATTCTGTTTAGGAAGAGTGAGAATGGGGTCCCCGTCTCTTCTGGATTGTAAGGTCTCAGTTGAGAAGTCTGCTATTATTCTGATGGGATTTCCTTTGTAGCTTACCTGCTTCTTTTTCCTTACAGCTTGTAGAAGGGCCTCTTCATGTTTATTTTAACCAGTCTAATGACTATGTGTTGTGGTGTCTTCCTATTTGCAATGAATCTCCCAGGAGTCCTTTGGGCTTCTTATACCTAGATATCTAGATTTCTAACAAAGCCAGGGAATTTTTTTTCCATTATATCCTCAAATAGTTTATCCAACCCTTCTGTATTTTCTTCTTCACCCTCAGGGATATCTATAATTCTCATGTTAGGCCTTTTCACATAATCCCACATTTCTTGTAGGCTTTTCTCTTATTTGTCTGCTCTATCTCTGTGACTGTCTTGTTTAATTGAAAGGTGTTATCTACAATCCCTGAGAGTCTTTCTTCTGTTGGATCTACCCTATTCTTGAGGCTTTCTACTGTGTTTTGTAATTCCTTGAAAAAATTCTTCATTTCCAGAAATTCTGTTTGATTTTTTCTTTAATATTTCAATTTCTTTTGTGAATTTTTTATCCAAGTCCTCGATTTTTTTGTGTAGTTTCTTTCTGTTGGGTATCCATTTTCTATTGCATATTATTGAGTTTTCTTATAGTCTATGCTTAAAATTCTTCTATCATTTTAGTGTTCTGAATTTGGTTGATATCCATTGCTAGAGATCTAGTATTCCCCTTTGGAGGTGTCCTTTCAGTTGGTTATTCATACTTCCAGAGTTCTTTCACTGATTCCTTCCCAGCTGGAGCAGCTGTTGCTTCTTGTCTTTGGATTTTTGTTTAGAAAACAACATGTCCAACATGTCTCTGAGCCAGTAGATGGTGCTTGTGGGTGAGATTTGACCACACCCTGTGTGATAAGTCAGTGAATGCAGTAAAAGTACATACAAATTGATCTCCCTATCAGTAGGTGGCACTTGCAGGGAGGAGCAAGCTGCAATGTTGTTTTGGGGTCCTGTAACCAGCTTTTGTTCTTCTGGGGAGGCACTCTAAATCTCAGGGTGTGGGTGAAGCCCTGGGCCTTACAGGTTATGTCCTTATTCTCCACCTCAGGAGGGGCAGGTGGAGGCGTGAGGCTGGGTGGGGCTGGGTGGGATGAGCCTGCCCTCAAGCTCCATGAATGCTGTTAGCAGAGGTCAAGGTCTATTCTCTGCTTCTGGACAAAGCTGTCAGGGAGGGGCTAAAGTGGTCCCATTCAGCCCAAAAGTCTGCATGTGGCGGTGGTCCTTTCTGAGATCTGCAATCTGGAGCAGGCCTTGCTCCTTTCTATCTTCCTCTAGTCTACAGTGTCTTCTGGGCCTCTTCTGGGAGATTTCATGCCCAGGATCAGGGCCTGAGCTGGGAGCATGGCCCTCCCATGGGAGGAGGTTGCTCCTCGAGCATGCTGCAGCTAGGACCCTCTATGATTTGTCCCTGAAGGCACGCACACGTCAGTAGGCTTGTTCACAAATATCCCTTCTGTGCCTCTGGGCAATGTGATCAAGACCTAGACCCTGGTGTATGGGATCTGGTCTGCAGGTCTGTCTTCCAGCCCTGGAGATCAATTCCTGACACTGACAGGGACAAGAATGCTGGTCTCAAGTCAGCCACAGGGTGCTGAAGCTAGATGAATGTCTCTCTGTCTCACAGTTTGCCCAGCTCTGCTGGAGTCACCAGACAAGCAGCACCAGGGAGGGCCAGTGAGTAGGGAGCTCACACTGTGAGTACCCCTCAGTCCACTGCAGGGCCCCAAAAGAAAGGTCCTATTCCCTGCATATGCTCTGGATGGTGGCTAAATCAACTTTCTCAGCAGCCGTGTGTTGAGGGGAAGGGGGAGAATCAAGCAATATAGCACCTGCCAATAGACTGAGG
>VSMD01038376.1:0-11745 GCA_008750895.1 Mirza zaza | reverse complement strand
GGTATTCATAAATGGTTGGAACTTCATTGTGAACAAAGTTTGTTTTATTACACAGATCCAGTCTCCCAGGTAACCTTTCAGAGCTGCCCTCAAAGGAGTAGATGAAAAGTCTGTTTGGAGTACTGAAGACTTTTAGTCTTTTCTCTTCTCAGGTGGTTAGTATTTCCTGGTTATTTGATAAGACTCATAAGGAGGGGGTTTTAAGACAAAATGCATTTGTTTTAGAAGAAGTTATTCTCAGTCAGGTCAGGGAACTGCCAGAGAGAGCCCTTCCCTGTGCTTGGTGGGAGAAACAAAAGAAGGTTAGAAAGTTCCTACTTCTGAGGCAGGTTCTGAGGACTCCCAATTTCCTTTAATTCAAAAGTGCTCAGCATGCCAAAGCACTGTACTTTGAGGTATTATTCTTTGAGGCTCAACAGTAATTTGGGAACTTTCACTGATCCAGGTAGTTTTGATAGTATTACTTTGCTTACACAAGACTTTCTGATGTATTTAATCACTCAAAACTATGTAGGGGAAATAAAATGCCAACAAGACTGATATATTCATAATATATACGTGACTGGATCCTTTGAGAACTTACAACGATAAAGGAAAGGAATGTTCAGCAGAGTGTGCCACTTCTCAGAAACTTTTGGAAAGCAGAGTTTTAAATAGAAAGTATAGCAATGATCCAATGACCAGAAACTTCAGGAAGAAGTATGATTCATAATGAACTGGTCCTTAAAAATGAAATTTTAGTTATAACCTATAAATAACCGAAAAGTACAGATTAAATGAGAACTACATAAAATGCAAGACCAAAGTAAGCAAGTAAGTAAGCAAAATAGTAAGCAAGACCAAAGACTTTTTTCAGGATTCTTGTTTCCCCTCCTTTTTCCTCCCTTCCTTCCTTCCCTTTTCTCTCTTTCTCTCTTTCTCGCTTTCTCCCTTTCTTTCTTTCTTTCTCCCTTTCTTTCTTCCTTTCTTTCTTTCTTTCCTTTCTTTCTTTCTTTCTTTCTCTCTCTCTCTTCCTTTCCTTTCCCTTCCTTCCTTCCTTCCTTCCTTCCTTCCTTCCTTCCTTCCTTCCTTCCTTCCTTCCTTCCTTCCTTCCTTTCTTCTTTCTTTCTTTCTTTCTTTTTCTTTCTTTCTTTCTTTTTCTTCTTTCTTTTTCTCTCTTCCTTTCTCTCTTTCTCCCCTCTCTCCTTTTCTTTCTTTTTCTTTTTTATTATAAAAAATTAGAAGGAAAGAGAATGACAAAACTGTAGGAGGGTGTCAGGATGATAGGAGCCCAGAATGAACTGTAGAGTATGAGGATAATAACATTAGAAAAGTGGTTTGTCAGGCAATGTTTTAAGCAGGAGTATAAACAGAAAAGAAGGTCAACTGCTTGAGGCAGAGACTATTATTTTAACAGAAGTCAAAGAAAGAAAAAGGCTGATAGAGGTGGAAAATGGCAGAGTAAAGGTAACCCCCCCCCCCGGACTCCTGCTCCCAGAGAAGGAGACATAGATCTTGGTCTCCTACACACAAGTGGATCTCCCCACTACAAGGACAGCATCCAGAATCTGCAGAGATTCAGCTCGGGACTCCCATAAAAGGAAAAACAAGGTGAACGGGAGATAAGATCTCATTCTCTGGAGAGTACAAAACAAACAATAGGGCTCATGGGAGGGCACCGGCCCAAGGGGTGAAGTGGGATCAGACCCACAGAACTCTTTGCTTTGCCACTGACCTCCACACCCACCCAGCCAGGGACATGTATGAAACTGGTGCGAAATCGCAGTAGGAGAAAAGGGTGCTGGAGAGTGCGATCAATGGTGGAAAATACCGTGAACTCTGCTGAGCCCAGTGCTAGGATGACTCCAAGACGGGAGGAAACTGAACTAAGCTGATAGGGGAGGCAGTTAGATGCCTTGCCTCTGGTATCCAGCAGGGCCAACCCTAAGACCTGTCCACTAAGTCGGGGGCTCTAAGCTATAACTTCCTCGGGTGGATAAGACTGCACCAGGTGGGTCAATAAGAGCGAGAGCTGTGGCTGAACAGGTGATCAGGCAGGTGGCATAGAAGAGGCTACGGGGCAACCTGCTCACCCAGACTCCCAACTCAGCACCTGCCACACCCTAAACAGTCGCCCCCAGTACTGGTGCCCTGCGAGTGGGCAAGCAGTCGCCATTGAGGGGGTCCACAGTCCAGCTGTCATAGCGGGCGGCTGGCAAGCTCCCCTCCCTCACCCAGCCGAGAGTCTCTCCTGGCAAATTCTGCCCCTACGCAATCTGGGATCAGCTCGCCAGGTATGGCTCGACCAACCAACTACTGAGAAGACTAACAGCCGAGGGGAGTTACAGCCACTGGGGCGCCAGGGTGCAGGGCAGACTGGAGAGATACCTCCTCCCCCAGCCCGCATCTCTCCTGCTGAAAGTGGTAGGCTCCACCCCTCGAGGTGGAGCGAGACAAGAAAACCCACTCTTCCCCAGATCTAGGGAGAACCCGCTAGACCTATGTAGTGTGTAAGCACACAGTATAAAAGCCTTCGCTTCCCAGAGCAGCTCAGGTCACCCAGTTGAACAAAAAGCTGGAACTGGATCTTCTCCCCAGTCAGGGGTAGGCCCCACAAGTTACTGCCCCCAACAGGGGAACCTTCCAAGTGTGGTGGAAGAGCTCCTCCCAGTGGCTGATCAAGAAACTACAAAAGAGAGGACTCCTGAGCTCCAGCGACTGATCCTGATGGGGAGAGCACAGTGTAACTCAAAAAATCAAACCAAAAATACTCCCCCTAGGAGATACACCAGCTCTCAAGAAACGGAGACTGAACAAACCCAAAATACTAAAATGGCAGAAGAAGAATTCCAAAATTGGATTGTAAGAAACCTCAATGATATGCAAGAAAAAATGGATAACCAACACAAAGAAACTACAAAGAAGATACAGGACTTGGAACAAATATTCACTAAGGAAATCGAGATCTTGAAGAATAATCAATCCAATATTGTGGAAATGAAGAATTTATACAGGGAAGTTCAAAACACAGTGGAAAGCCTCAAAAATAGGAGAAGAAAGAATCTCAGAGATTGAAGATAACACATTCAAATCAAATAACTTAATCACAGAGTTAGAGCAGAAAAATAAGAGACATGAGCAAAGCTTACAAGAATTGTGGGATTTTATAAAGAAAAATAACCTACAGGCCCACTGGATTCCAGAGAAGGAGGAAGAAAAAACCCAAGGGTTGGATAAGCTATTTGAAGAAATAATTGAGGAAAATTTCCCAGGTCTAACCAGTAACCTAGAATTAGAAATACAAGAGGCCAAAAGGACTCCTGGGAGATACAATGCAAACAGGAAAACACCATGTAGTCATCAGACTGACCATGTAGTCATCAGACTGACCAAAATATCAACAAAAGAGACCCTCCTACAAGCTGTAAGGCAAAAGAAGCAAGTTACATACAAAGGAAAACTGATCCGAATAACACTAGATTTCTCAACTGAAACAATACAAGCAAGGAGAGACTGGGGCCCCATTCTCACTCTTTTGAAACAAAATAACACCCAGCCTAGAATCTTGTACCCTGAAAAACTAAGCTTTGTATATGAAGGAGAAATGAAGACATTCTGAGACAAGCAAAGTCTAAGAGAATACACCAAGACAAGACCAGCCCTACAAGAAGTACTCAAAACAGTGCTATGCACAGAATAGCATGATAAAAACTCACGAATATAAAAACAACCAAAACCCAAAGATTAAAGGCCAGATATTACAATGGCTCAAGAGAGAAATCAAAGCAACAACATCCAACCCAACAGAATGAACAGTAATCTACCTTACCTATCAGTTCTCTCTCAAGAGACATAGGTCGGCTGAATGGATAAGAAAATACAGGCCAAGTATATGCTGTCTTCAGGAAGCACATCTAACCTGCAAGGATGCATATAGACTAAAAGTAAAAGGGTGGAGATCAGTATTCCAAGCAAATGGAAGCCAAAAGAAGGCTGGCGTGGCAGTTCTAATTTCAGACGATTCAGTTTTTAAACCAACAAAAGTAGTGAAAGACAAAGAGGGTCATTATATAATGGTGAAGGGCACAGTTCAACAAGAAGAGATAACAATTTTAAATATATACTCACCCAACTTAGGTGCACCCAGATTCATAAAGCAAATCATACTGGATCTAAGCAAATTGATTAACAGCAACTCCATAATTGCCGGAGATTTCAACACCCTACTGACGGCACAAGACAGATCCTCCAAACAGAAAATTAATAAAGAAATAATGGACTTAAACAAAACTCTAGAACAATTGGGTCTGACTGACATTTACAGGACATTCTACCCATAATCCACTGAATATACGTTCTTCTCATTAGCTCATGGGACATTCTCTAAGACTGACCATACCCTAGGACACAAAGTAAACCTCAAGAAATTTAAAAAAATAGAAATCATACCATGCATCTTCTCAGATCACAGTGGAATAAAAGTAGAAATCAACCGTGACAGAAACTCACATTTCTACACAAAAACGTGGAAATTAAACAACCTCCTACTAAATGATTACTTCATAACTAAAGAAATCAAGATGGAAATAAAAAAATTCTATGGAGAAAATAACAATGGAGAGACAAGTTATCAAATCCTCTGGGACACAGCTAAAGAAGTTCTGAGAGGAAAGTTTATCTCCATAAATGCCTATAACCAAAAATCAAAAAGATCACAAATAGACAATCTAACGAAATGACTCAAAGAGCTGGAAAAAGAAGAACAGACCAACCCCAAACCCAGCAGAAGAAGTGAAATCAACAAGATCAAATCAGAACTAAATGAAATTGAAAACAGGGAAGCTATTTAGGGGATTAATAAAACAAAAAGTTGGTTCTTTGAAAAAATAAACAAAGTTGACATGCCATTGGCTAAGCTAACGAAAAGCAAAGAAGTGAAATTTCTAATAAGCTCCATCAGGAACAAAAAAGGAGATATCACAACTGATCCCAAAGAGATACAAGATATAATTTATGAATACTACAAAAATTTTATGCACACAAACTGGAAAATGTGGAGGAAATGGATAAATTTCTAGAAACACACAGCCTCCCTAGGCTCAACCAGGAAGAAATAGATTCCCTGAACAGACCAATCTCAACAGCTGAAATAGAAACAGCAATTAAAAATCTCCCTAAAAAGAAAAGTCCCGGTCCAGATGGTTTCACACCCGAATTTTACCACACTTACAAAGAAGAACTAGTACCTATCTTGCAGAAACCATTCTACAACATTGAGAAGAATGGAAACCTCCCCGACACCTTTTATGAAGCGAATATTACTCTGATATCATAACCAGGAAAGGATGCAACAAAAAAAGAAAACTATAGACCAATATCCCTAATGAACACATATACAAAAATTTTCAACCAAATCTTAGCTAACCAAATCCAGACGCTTATCAAAAAAATAATCCATCATGACCAAGTGGGCTTCATCCCAGGGATGCAGGGATGGTTCAACATACGTAAATCTATAAATGCAATTCACCACATAAACAGAAGCAAAAACAAAGACCACATGATTCTTTCAATAGATGCAGAAAAAGCTTTTGACAAAATTCAACACCCTTTCATGATAAGAACACTTAAGAAAATAGGCATAGAAGGAACATACCTAAAAATGATACAAGCCATATATGACAGACCCATAGCCAACATCATACTGAATGGGGAAAAACTGAAAGCATTCCCACTTAGAACTGGAACCAGACGAGGCTGCCCACTATCTCCACTTCTATTCAACATAGTGCTGGAAGTCCTGGCTACAGCAATCAGACAGGAAAGTGGAATCAAAGGTATCCAAATAGGGGCAGAAGAGATCAAACTTTCACTGTTTGCTGATGATATGATATTTAGAAAACCCCAAAGATTCAACCAAGAAACTCCTGGAACTGATAAATAAATTTAGTAAAGACTCAGGATACAAAATCAATACACAGAAATCAGAGGCATTCATATACGCCAACAACAATCTAATTGAGAACCAAATCAAAGACTCAATTCCCTTCACAATAGCAACAAAGAAATTAAAATACCTAGGAATATACTTAACCAAGGAGGTAAAGGACCTCTACAGAGAGAATATGAAACACTGAGGAAGGAAATAGCAGAGGATGTAAACAGATGGAAATCCATACCATGCTCGTGGATCGGCAGACTCAACATCATTAAAATGTCTATACTACCCAAACTGATCTACAGATTCAATGCAATACCTACTAAAATCCCATCAGCATTCTTCACAGATATAGAAAAAATAATTTTATGTTTCGTATGGAACCAAAGAAGACCCTGAATATCAAAAGCAATTCTAGGCAACAAAAACAAAATGGAAGGTATTAATGTGCCAGATATCAAACTATACTACAAAGCTGTAGTAATTAAATCAATCTGGTATTGGCACAAAAATAGGAATATTGACCAGTGGAACAGATCTGAGAATCCTGATATAAAACCATCCCCATATAGCCATCTAATCTTTGACAAAGCAGACAAAAACATACGCTGGAGAAAAGAATCCCTTTTCATTAAATGGTGCTGGGAAAACTGGATAGCCATTTGTAGAAGGCTAAAGCAGGACCCACACCTTTCACCTCTCACAAAAATCAACTCACGCTGGATAATAGACTTAAACCTAAGGTATGAAACTATTTGAATTCTAGAGGAAAATGTTGGAAACACTCTCCTAGACATCGGCCTAGGCAAAGAGTTTATGAAGAAGTCCCCAAAGGCAATCACAGCAGCAACAAAAATAAATGGGACATGATCAAACTAAAAAGCTTCTGCACAGCCAAAGAAATAGTCATGAAAGTAAACAGACAACCTACAGAATGGGAGAAAATTTTTGCATCCTACGCATCTGATAAGGGGCTGATAACTAGAATATACTTAGAGCTCACGAAAATCAGCAAGAAAAAATCAAATAACCTTATTAAAAAGTGGGCAAAGGACTTGAACAGAAACTTTTCTAAGGAAGACAGAAGAATGGCCAACAAACATATGAAAAAATGCTCACCATCTCTAATCATCAGGGAAATGCAAATCAAAACTGCAATGAGATATCACTTAACTCCATTGAGAATGGCCTTTATCAAAAAGTCTCCAAACAATAAATGCTGGCGTGGATGCGGAGAGAGAGGAACACTCACTCCTACACTGCTGGTGGGAGTGCAAACTAGTTCACCCTCTGTGGAAAGCAATATGGAGATACCTTAAAGCGATACAAGTGAATCTACCATTTGATCCAGCAATCCCATTGCTGGGCATCTACCCAAAAGATCCAATGACACTCTACAAAAAAGACACCTGCACTGAATGTTTATAGCAGCACAATTCATAATTGCAAAGCTGTGGAAACAACCCAAGTGCCCATTAATCCAAGAGTGGATTAATAAAATGTGGTATATGTATACCATGGAGTACTATTCAGCTCTAAGAAACAATGGTGATATAGCACATCTTGTATTTTCCTGGTTAGAGCTGGAACCCATACTACTAAGTGAAGTATCCCAAGAATGGAAAAACAAGCACCTCATATACTCACCAGCAAACTGGTATTAACTGAGCAGCACCTAAGTGGACACATAGGTACTACAGTACTAGGGTATTGGGCAGGTGTGAGGAGAGAGGGGGACGGGTATATACATACATAATGAGTGAGATGTGCACCATCTGGGGGATGGTCATGCTGGAGAGTCAGACTCGTGGGGGGAGGGGAGGAAAGGGCATTATTTGAAACCTTAAAATGTGTACCCCCATAATATGATGAAATAAAAAAAAAGAAAAGAAAAGGCTATAGTACTCTAGTTTTTTCTCCTATTACTACCTGCAAGTAGAAAGCTCTTCAAACTTAAGAGTGGGATAAATATATAAAAGAGAGTATTAAATGTTTAAATCAGGTATTGCAAACTTTAATGCCTTTAGGCAGTGGAAAGATAACACAAATTAAAGAGGCACAAAGGAATATAAAAAGATGGGGAGAGTGTGTAACTGAGGAGAACTGAAGAGGACATTCTATCTGAAGGGATTTATATTTCATTAAAAAAAAATAATAATGCATTGTGTAGAAAAGAATGCTTCCCAGTGACTGCTCCCTTTTCTGCTATCCATTATATCAAAACTCCTAGAAACACTTGTCTGGACTTTCAATTCTAATATCACAGTAAACAAGATGCAATATCCCAATATATAAAAGTCATTAATAGTGAATGTATTATATCAAATATTTGTTTTTGTTTGTTCAGTTAGTTATGGTTTATTTTATTTTGTTTGGTTTGTCACTCTTTAATTTCCAGAAAGTAATTGAGCTCCCAGAGGTTACAGATTTAAAAAAAAAAAAAAAAAAAAAATGCTGGAAACCAGAGAGGTAAGATGGTATAAGCTTGATGATGCTCTGGAGTCTATGTCTATGTTGATAAATTAAGAGAATATTTTATTGGTTGTTCAGGCAGCAGATGACACAGTTGTGTAACCTGCAAAGAAGAGAATTGGGGATATTCACCTAAAACTGGAACCTGCCAGTGAAATTCTCACTGAAAGGATAAGTGGAAATATCATCATATTGTCAAAACAGACAATATTCATTAACTATCCTGAAATGGACTTGGGGTTCAAAAAGAATCTATGAAAGAATAAAGAAGCACTTACCTGTCCTCAAATATATGTGTGTTTTTTTGGTTTGCATTTATTTTCTTTGGATAATCATGGATACACCCAGAAAGACATTAACTTGGAACGGCCAACAAAAGAAAAGTGACGCTCAGATTTAAAAAATATATAGATAGATAGATAGGTAGTGAGGTTGCTAGTAAGGGATTCTGGGACTCCCAGGGATGAAAATGGGCCCCTGCTCTAGTGCTGACCCATGTTGTTAATCCTGTCTGGAGCGACTGCTATACCTGGGGTAGGAGGGAACACCCTACAAATCTGCCATTCAGAACTTAGTGCACCAACTACAAAAGAATGCAGAGGACTCTCTAGCCCCTGGGCCAAGCAGCATAGGTACAATAGAGTCTGGAAAGTAAGCTAGAGCAACCGGTAAGACTCAGGTCATGCAACTCCTAACTGTCCTATCTAAGTGGTTCCAAGGTAACCTTTGAACCATGAGGGAGGTCCCAATCCAGGCACTATAAAAGAAGATTCAGACTATAATCAGACCCTTCTTTTTGCTCTTCCTTTGCTGTGACAGTGGGTCCAGTCATCATCTGTGGCATATGTATCACTCTCTATAAACCTATATCTTGTTCTTTCTCTATAATCCTATCTTTTTCTCCTCAATAAACCTCATTTTCATGCTTGTTTTACTTTGGTGCATCTGGTCATTCTTTGGCCATGAACATGCCAAGAACCAATATTTCAGACCCTAAAACCTAATTTATTTGGTGCCATGACTTGGATGTTTCTATGTAGGTAAGCCAGCTCACCTTTCTCCACGATAATGCTGTTGCTTTGAGTTTTTCTGCCCTTGCTTTTGCTTTTCCACCCTCACCATTTACACAATTCAAATGTCTCTGCCTAGGCAAGCCAGCTTGCCTTTCTCCATGATAACGCTCTTGCTTTTTGTTTTCCTGCCTTGCAGCCAGTGCTAGAGGGGATGCTAGTACTTGCTTTCACTTTTCCACCCTTGCCATTTCTCAGGCTTCATGGTTGAGTTCTTGGCTAAACCTGGTTTTGTGATAAGGAGTTTAGGAGTGTGTCCCTTATGGTAGGGGAGAAGTCTTGCCTTTTGTTTCTCTTTAGGGAAGGGGGCTTTATGCTGTAACTTTTGTGTTTCAGCCTTTGCATTGGTTTTGATAATATACTTCTCTTTCTGATCTAATGAGGTACTTATGGCCCCTTGCAATGTTAAGGCTAACATGTTTCCTGCCCTGGTTTTATTGGCACTAAGTCATCTAGTGCCCAACTCACTCATTTGGAATGAATATTATGCCTGATAATAAGGCAAGTGGGACTTAGTGTCTGCATTCTTAGGGTCCTTTTAGAATCTGAGGGATTATACAGCCCATGGATATGCCTGTACATGAACGAATCTAGGTTATCTTGAGGCATCACTTCTGCGTCTATCCCCACCATGTCTCTCCTACATGGGGCACAGTTAAATTCTTACTCCCCTGGTTTTATTGGGCCTTTCTCCTTCATCTTCAAGATGCTTCTTTCACTATGTCCCAGAAAGTGCCTTCCTTATTGTGGCTGGCCACCCAATCTCTGGTGCTTTTATAAATGAACCAGGTCATTATACCAACAGTTATCCTTGTTCTGGCACTTAAAAATGAGAGGCTCCTAGGTTTGAGGGCTCATGCACAGGCCCCTCTTCCTATGAATCAGAAAAGAGGCATCTGGACCATTACTTCGACTGCATGGCCTGGGCTGTTACCTGGGGACACCCAGCTCTAACAGACCCCAGTAGGTATAGCCTCTTTCCTTCCCCCTTTTGTTTGTTAGCCATATGGTCCAGGTCATCACTTGGGGAAACCCAGCTCTAAATGACCCTGGTTGCTCCCCTTTCCCTGCTTTGTCCCTAGGCCACGTAGTCTGGGGCATTGCCTGGGAATATCCAGCTCTAACTGACCCCAGTTGCTCCCTTTTTCTTTACCCCACCTTTTCCTTCAAACTGGAACAAGTTTGATCCAGACACCTCTGGGGAAACAAAACAAAACAAAACAAAAACCAATGTTTAATCTTCTGCCAACTGCCTGGCCACATTACAAGCTGGACAGCAGAGAATAGTGGCCCCCACATGGACCACTAAACCATACCACCATCTTATAATTGGACTTTTTTGCAAAAGGAAAGGGAAATGGGCCCAAATACCATGTGTATAAGCTCTCTTTCCTTTACAGGAAAATCCTCAGTGGTACAAGGTGTGTACATACCCAAATAAGACTATTAAGAAGTTCTCCTAGGTCCCCACCTGTTCTGAGCTGCCCCCATACTCAGGGAGGCCTGAAGGGGGCCCTGCAAAGGGAAGGTGGTGCTGTCTCTACCTCCACCAGGAGGAGACGCAACTGCACTCCTGGCCTTGGTGGATACAGCTGGGGAGTTTGAACCAACTCGGGTTCACAAGCCCTTTAGTAGAATTAAAAGAAATAAAATAGGATCTTGGAAGTTACACCGATCACCCTAATAAGTATGTAGAGACATTCCAGTGTTTGTGTCTAGCCTATGACTTGGCTTAGAATGATGTACATGTTATTTTAAGTTAGAATTTAAATTATTTTGAGAAATCCAGAGTGTTAAGAGGAGCACAAAAGTTTGCCACTGGATTACATCTTTCAGATCCTAGATATCCAGTGGGTGAAAGAGCAGTGCCTGTGACTGACCCAGGGTGGAATAATAGTTCCTCAGAAGAGAGGTGGGAGACAGAAAATGTTCTAGTACGTGCCCAGGCTGGCCTCAAGGCTGCCAGGCAAAAGGTGGTCAATTATTCTAAGGTCACTGTCATAACCCAAGGGCCCAAAGAAAACCCCATAGCCTTCTTGGATTGCTCTGGGAGACAATAGAGGGATACACCACTCTTGATCTTAACTCTTATGAGAGATGAGTAATATTAAAAGACAAATTCTTGACCCAAGCAGCACCAGATATTATAAAAAAGCTCCAGGCCTGGTGCGGTGGCTCACGCCTGTAATCCTAGCACTTTGGGAGGCCAAGGCAGGCGGATTGCTTGAGGTCAGGAGTTCGAAACCAGCCTGACCAAGAGCGAGACCCTGTCTCTATTATAAATAG
>VSMD01038368.1:0-46638 GCA_008750895.1 Mirza zaza | reverse complement strand
ACACTTCCGCTCCCTAAGTAGGGTGAAACCGACGTCTCCAAAAATAGGTTGTGTGCATTAGTCATCAAATGCCTGATAGACACTCTCTCCCTCCCCGCCCCTGCACCTGATATCGGCAGAGATTAAGAATTGGAAGCTATTCCAGAAACGACTCTGGATTCCTCGTGGGCCTCTGGGGGCCGGAAGACCCCCTCTTCCTCCTGCGAGACAGGGATGTCAAAAAGACTGAATCACTAATGCCTCCCGAAGACCTCAACCGGGTAAACTGAGGTTGCCGGGAGCAAGGGTTTCCCTTTTCTGTTCCAGGCCTTTCAGGCTAGGGGCCACTTGGGTGGGAGTCTTGTCGCACACGTGTGCCGGAAGACGGCTCTTGTTTATAAAGTTTGCACTTGTTTGCTTTATCTTTAATGTCACCTTGTTCAGTAAGTGCACTGTGAACAAAATAGATAGCTTTTAACATTTTTCGTTTTTTAACTGAGAAATAAAAATTGCATGTGTTTAGGGTGTACAAACTGCAGTCCCCAAACCCCGAGCCGTGGGCCGGTATTGGTCCCTGGCCTGTTAGGAACGGGGCCCCACAGCAGGAGGTGAGTGGCGGCCAGTGAGTGCAGCTTCGTCTGTGTTTAGGGCCGCTCCCCATCTCTCGCATCACCGCCTGAGCCCCGCCACCAGCACTGGCATGACATGCTCGTAGGAGCGCGAACCCTGCTGTCAACTGCCCATGCCAGGGGTCTAGGTTGTGCATCCTCATGAGAATCTAACGCCTGGTGATGGGAGGTGGAGCCGAGGCGGGGATGCTAGCGCCGGGGAGCAGCTGCAAACTCAGATCATCATTAGCAGAGAGGTCTGCCTGCACCATAAATATAATGCGCTTGAATCATCCTGAAACCATCTCCCACCCTGGTCCGTGGAAAAATCGTCTTCCATGAAACCAGTCCCTGGTGACAAAAAGGTTGGGGACCACGGGCGTACAACACGATGTTTAGAAATATGTTTAGAAATACATTGCAAAATGGCTAAATCGAGCTAATCAATGTGTATTACTTCACATGCTTATTTTTATTCTTTTTTTTTTTTGACTATAGCTAACGTTTATAGTACACTTAGAACGTTCTAGAAGTCTAAGTGCTTTATGTATATTTTTTATTTATTTTTTTGAGACGGTCTCACTCTGTTGCCCAGGCTAGAGTGAGTGCCGTGGCATCAGCCTCGCTCACAGCAACCTCCAACTCCTGGGCTCAAGCAATCCTCCTGCCTCAGCCTCCCAAGTAGCTGGGACTACAGGCGTGCGCCACCGTGCCCGGCTACATTTTTTCTATATATTTTTAGTTGGCCAATTAATTTCTTTCTATTTTTAGTAGAGACGGGGTCTCACTCTTGCTCGGGCTGGTCTCGAACTCCTGACCTTGAGTGATCCGCCAGCCTCGGCCTCCCAGAGTGCTAGGATGACAGGCGTGAGCCACCGCGCCCGGCCGCACATACTTAACTTTTTTTGTGATAGAAACATTTAAAATCTACTCTCTTAACTTTCAAGTACGCAAAAGATTATTAACCATAGTCACCACGTTATATAATAATCTCCGGAACTTATTCCTCCTGTCTAACCGAAATTTTGAACCCTTTGTCCAGCAGTAGGCTTAAGTCAGGGTATAGGCAGGCAACATGATATCTTTAAACAAGTGCTGCCTGCTTTCTCCAGAATTCGTATCGTTTGTAAACAGAGTCATCCAGCTACTTAAGAACCTGGATTGGATATAAATGCTTGAGTATAACATTTCCGGGGGAGGGGGGTGGCGAGGGAGCGGGAGACCTGCGGCCTCATGGCCACATGTGGCCCTCCAGATGCCCAAATGTGGTCCCTCGACCAAATCCAGCCTTCACTGAACAAAGCCCTTTCTCTGAAGGATTTGTTGTGTAAAATTTGGATTCCGTCAAGAGGTTGCACTCAAGAATCCAGAACAACTGTTTGTGATTTTATGCTAGAGAGTTCTTGTAAGGGAGTGAGCCTGCCAAGCATGTGAGCTAGCATTTGGGATCTTCTGGCTAATTCTTTTGACGTCTGCCCTCTTAGATGCTTACAGGCTCCCATCACGTGGGGTCTTCTGCAAAGAATTCCCAGGACAGTGATGGGCTTGTTGAGTCGCGTGGCAGCCTTCCTAACCAAAGGACATGGCCGGTATGTGGTCACCCCTGTTGACCCAGACCATCCATGAGAGGGTTGTGGAAGCAGAGCTTTTCCTTCCTTGATCTATCGTGAGACTTATCTTAGGCTCAAGACCACATCTTCATTTCATAATGTCATCTGCATATACAATACTCATCAAAGATCCATAATAGTCCAGGCCTCGAATGCAAGAAAAATCTGCACAAGCCACGATTTCTGCCTCCGGGGAAATGGCCTTTTGAAAGTAAAAGAAGTTTGGCCAGGTGCGGTAGCTCACGCCTGTAATCCTAGCACTCTGGGAGGCCGAGGTGGGAGGATGGTTTGAGCTCGGGAGTCCGAGACCAGCCTGAGCAAGAGCGAGACCCCTGTCTCTACTAAAAATAGAAAGAAATTACCCAAACAACTAAAAATATATAGAAAAAAATTAGCCGGGCGTGGTGTCTTATGCCTGTAGTCCCAGCTACTCGGGAGGCTGAGGCAGCAGGATTGCTTGAGCCCAGGAGTTTGAGGTTGCTGTGAGCTAGGCTGATGCCACGGCACTCATAGCCTGGGCAACAGAGTGAGACTCTGTCTCTAAATAAATAAATAAATAAAAAGAAAAGAAGTTGAAAACACACACACGTTGAATTGTTTCATAGGACAAATCACTTTGCCTTTCAGTTTCTCTCTTATTTTCTAAAAATGAGAGATAATAAAGATGACCCTCCTTAAGTATTTATCAGCATGAATAAAGAGATCACTGTTCGCTGTTTTGAAAAGAGCCCTGAATGAAAATGTGATGTCATTGACCCAAGACACACCTGGCTCAAGCTCTCTGGGAATATTTTCCTGATGAACCGGGCACCCAATATTCTGGCAGTTTCTTCTCCGAAGAGCTACCCTAGAACCTCCGTTGACCTTTACTTCTCTCTAGGGGGCTCTTTTCTGTTGAGTACAACACAGACTCAGCCAGCCAGCTGTCTACAGTACGGGGAAGCTTTTCTTGCAGGGAGAAAAATTACAAGGGAGTGTGACTTATAAAAACATAGGTGTGTCCCTGGTCTTGTTAGTCACTGCAGCCCGGCTGAACATCTCCACAATAACTGTGCTTTGACACACGTCCTTACTGTGACTTTCTAACCCTGAACGCAGCATTTTCCTGGCCCCTATCTAAACCCGTTGAGTGAAGAGAAAACAAACAAGAAAACAGGAGGCGATGGGAGATGTGTCAGATGACATTTGAGAATAAATGGGAGAGCCCAGCAAAGCATGGGACAAGGATTAGGGATGGGGTTATTTACTGGCAAGGAAGCTAAGAAGCAATCCATTCCAGCTGAGCGTGGGATTTTATCCCCAAGGGATTATTTAATTAGGGTTACATTGAGTGGCAGGTGATAGAAAATTCAAGTTGTATTGGTTTAACCAAGTTTTATTTGTTTATTTTTTTCATGTAACACAAAGTCTGCAGATAGGAAGCCCAGACCTAGTGTGATGTTGTCATGATGCCATCAGGAGTTAAGGCTCGTTTTGCTTTTTGACTTAGCTTTCATCCTCACATTTGTTGCCTCATGATCTCAAGATGGCTGCCCACTGCAGCATCACATCCAAGTTCCAGGCAGGGAGGGGAAAACAAAGTGCACCAACTGAGACTCCCTCCTTCAAAGAGCTTTCTGGGATGCCTCAGCCAGTAATTTCTGCTTATACCTCATTGGCCAGTATTGTGTTACATGAGCACCCATCTGCAAAAGAGGCTAAGTACATTATCACCATGAATAAAACCTGAATGGGTAATCAGCAGTGGTTGCAATAGCAACGACATAAATGAACAACAGAACACAATACCTTTGTTTTCACATGTTGTTAATTTTATCCCCTTAAAATGCAAAAGAGGAAAATGGGCAGGCATCCTTCTTTTTTCGTAGAAGACACGTCCGAAGTCAGAAGCAATCTGGCATGTTCAAGATTGTCAGAAATATAATTAATAACAATAGCTAACACTCACTGAGCCCTTTGTTCTTTATAGACATTCCCTCATTCCACCTTCATGACAACACTCTGAGTTAAGCACAATTATTATTGTCTTTTACGGCGGGGGGCACCGAGATTCAGAGAGGCTAAGCAAACATGCCGAGTGTCACAGAGCCAGCGTGTGGCAGAGCTAGGACTCAAACCTCAAGCTTCTCCGACTCTAGCAAATTACAAACCCAACTTCCTCTCTGCTGCTCCTCACCCGCTCGGACTCACTGTTGCATGCCAGCTTGCAGGGAATGGAATTCTAATTTGGGCTGCTACAAAATTATGAATTGTGTCGCATGCCATGCTTTAGCCCAAGTGGCTTGGCTGTGCTCTACACTCTTCTAAACCCGTTCAATCTGCACGTTCTAAGTGTCTACTGTCTTTAAATTCTTTTAGCCTTGCCCCAGGTAAATGCAGATGTCTGAGGCCAAATTCCTAATAACTGTGCAGTTCATCACAATGGCGATGGTCTGATCCCGTAGACCAGGTGTCCTCAAACTGCGGCCCGCCGAGGACATTTATCCAGCCCCCAGGGTGTGTTTGCACGGCTGCCTGTCCTGCTTAGCAGTGCGCATGCGTGGAATGTGCCCCACTCTCCAATGGTCTGAGGGACAGTGACCTGGCCCCCCCCTGTTTAAAAAGTCTGGGGACCCCTGCCGTAGACTTTTCTCTGGTCTTCCCATCAAGTGTAGTTGCTATCATTGCTTGGTTGTCATTAATGCGATTAATGTAATTATCCCCTTGAGCCATTTCTAGTAAGATCTAGGACTAGAGTTGGCGAAATGGACTTTAATCTTGAATACGGGGCAGAAGGAGGGAGGGCTGGGGGCTGCCGTGGCATTCCAGAGGTTGAGCATGCAAGCAAGTCCCAGTGTTAAGACCAGGAAGTGGGGGTTGGGGGAGACAGATCTAGAATCTAGATCTAGATTCTAGAATCACAGATCTTAAAGGGGGGAAGAGATGATGCAGCCCAGTCCCCGCTGACCAGGCAGGTAAGGCGTTATTGCTCCATTTCAAAGATGAGAAGACTGAGGCTCCGAGCTTACATGAAAGGTCTGGGGTCATACAGCTGGCGTCAGAGCCTAATTCAGTCACCCGGGGGAGGAGGAGGACTGGGGTGCCGCCTTTCCTTAGAACAGGAACCGGTACATTGTTTACACAGAACTTTATGTCTATTGGGACGCTGTCATGCTGAAAGAGAACGACATAACCTATTCTTTTTTTTTTTTTTTTTTTTTTGAGACAGAGTCTCGCTCTGTTGCCCAGGCTAGAGTGAGTGCCGTGGCCTCAGCCTAGCTCACAGCAGCCTCAAACTCCTGGGCTCAAGAGATCCTCCTGCCTCAGCCTCCCGAGTAGCTGGGACTACAGGCATGCGCCACCATGCCCGGCTAATTTTTTCTATATATATTAGTTGGCCAATTAATTTCTTTCTATTTATAGTAGAGACGGGGTCTCGCTCTTGCTCAGGCTGGTCTCGAACTCCTGACCTTGAGCGATCCTCCCGCCTTGGCCTCCCAGAGTGCTAGGATGACAGCCGTGAGCCACCTCGCCCCGGCCTGAACCTATTCTTGTGTGGAGCCAATTTTCAAAATTTGCAAAGTAGCCATCGCTTCCCTTGCATATGTCAGCTGTGGTCAGGACAGTGACAGATGAAAGGTCGTGAATGTGCGTTCTAAGCATGCACACGACGCTCGGCAGCGGTGGAGTCGGCGCGTCTCTAAACCGCGCCCGTGTGGCAGTAGCCGCAGGCTCACTTTGAGCTCGGCTCTCCGGGCTGCTCCCGAGATGCTCATGTGTCCCAGCGTGTCGCCCCGGCAAGCCACAGGGAGGGCAGCCTGCGATCATTCGCTCCCGCACCCCGTGGGCTCGTGCCCTCTCCCGACACGGCTCAGCTCCCAGCCCTGCTGCTCCCAGGCCGGTGATGTAAACGCACCAGCTGCTTCCCAAGAACCAGTCCGCATCCCGCGGGAGGGGCCGGTCCCCTTCCCGGGCACCAGCCTGCCAGCTCCCAGCCTGAGCCCTCTCGCCAGCCGTGGTGCGGTGTCCCTGTGTCCCTGTGTCCCTGCATCTCCTCGTCCCCGAGTCACGGAGCATAATCCTCTTAAAGGCCCGTGATTCGGCAGCGTGGCTCGATCTAAAGACTCGGCTTGCTTGGGATCTGACTGTGGGGACATAGGCCAGGTTCGCTTACAGGGGCTTGGCTGGCCTGGGCCCCCCGCGGGCGGCAGAGAGGAGGTGGCCAGGAGGAAGGCAGCTCCCCGCGTGGACAATGAAGGCGCTGCTGTTGCTGATCTTGCCCTGGCTCAGCCCTGCTAACTACATTGACAATGTGGGCAACCTGTACTTCCTGTACTCAGAACTGTGAGTCCCCAATCCGTCCCCGAGTGTGCGTGTGTGTGTGTGTCCCCGGCCGGTCTATCAGGGCTGGGACCCGAGTCGGTTTCCCGGCTGTATCCGTTTAGAGGAATAAATTCCACATACGCTGGCAGCACTTGGGCGAACCCCCCTGCCAGCAGCTGAGAGCAGAAAGCTTTGCTGGCCGTGACTTGACAAAAACACACCATCTTCCAGGATGTCGCGCTTCCCAGCAAGGCATTTTTTCCCCTGCTTCTGTGCCAACGCTGCTGCTTTTTGTTTTGTTTTTTTTTTTTTTCGGTACTCTGCTTTTTCTCAATAGATGTGTCTTCTCTTCTTTCCATAAATAGAACCAAAGGGCAGTTAGGAACAGAGCTCGCGTGCACAGAGCTGCAGCCTCTGCTGGGTATTTCTAACAGCAAGCAGACTCTGCTCCTCATTGAGACAATCCATGTCTGTACCTGAAAACAGGGATAGAATGTCAGCAAAGAGGAAAAATAACCCTATGCATGAAAAATATATATCCATTTTCATTATTGCTAATATTAAAACCTATGGGAAGCAGAAAGAAGCCCATGAACAGTCATATTCCCATAGCTGTGAGTGGATGATTCACACTTTGCCATATTTGCTTCATCTATTATATATATATATATATTTTTTGCCCAAATGGTCTGGAATCAATTACAGCCATCGTGACATTTCACCTGTAAATATGTCACTATGCATGCCTGGAAAATGAAGACGTTTTCCTACATGACCCGTGCCCATTTTTTGAGAGGAAACAACTCATGGCCCCAGCGTTTGCAGTGGTATTTTTCTGGCTCCTTTTGTTAGCGAGCTTTGAGGGTGGATGACAGACTGATGTGAACGGCTTCTAGCAATCGTATAAAAACTGTGTGTGCCTCTGTGTTTGGAGCATTTGCAAAAATTGTGTTTCTTTTCCTTAACCAGACAGGTAAAAATAGCAAGAGTTGGCTTATGTGTAAACGAGACTCAGTGGCCAAATGCAAACAAGGATGCTATTAGCGTTCATAGAGCCCAGATTAGAAAAGGTTGGCTGGTCCCATATATATATATATATATATATATACAGTGATGCCACCCACGATTGTAAGGAGGTAGCCAGGGCCTCTTTTGTAATGAGCTGGAGTGGCCAATTTGTCTAGCACAAGAGATGCTCCTTGGTAAATAGAGCGAGGTTCTTGAGGCAGATCGCTTGTTTTGGGGACTCTACATTTCAGGACTATCTGGCTCTGCCTTATTGGAACGTAACCCCAGCCTACCCTAGGTAAGAAGGCTCAAAGAGAAAGTGTCTGGCTTAAACCTGAATTGGGAGTGTCTCTGGGCCAATGACGACATTGTGGAAGATTTTCTAGATACACATGCCACGCAGTGATTATGAAAAGTCTTCCTTCCTCTCTCTCGATGGATGCGGAAGTTGGGAATCTCTGAAATCCAGTACTGCGGTTGTGTTCCTCCCTGGCCATCTGCTACGATTGTTAGTTGCTCTACTAGTTCCCCAGGGCTTCTGTACAACAGTTCCACAAACTGAGTGTCCCGACACAGCACAGATTTATTCTCACAGATCTGGAGTCCAGAAGCTTGAGACCGAGGGGTCAGCAAGGTGGCCTGCCTGGGGGTGTCCTTCCTGGCGTCCTGCTAGTTCCTGGTGGCCCCAGGTGCTCCTTGGTTTGGGGCTGCATAACTCCACCTCTGCCCCATTCATCTGTACGGGGACTTCTCAGAGTCAACTCCAATTCTGTTGGTGTCCTCTTCTTATAAGAACCCTTGTCACTGGATTTCCAGGATGTTCCTGTCTTGAGATCCTTAACCTAACTGCATCAACAAAGACCTTTTCCAAATAAAGCCACAGTCACAGGTTCTGGGTGAACACATCTTTGTGGGGGGACTCCCGTTCACCCCACTACAGTTGCTGTTGAGCCGTCTTCCCATTTGGTCACTTTGAGATTTACAGCCTAATCGAAGGCAGGCTCTTCATAAACTGCTGCACAAGTTTCTTTTCTACACGTACGTGAGTTAAAGGCAACTTTCTGTCGAATAGCTGAGCAGACACAAACAGGCCGTCCTTTCCAAAAGGTGACCCAATCTAGAAAATAGGATGCCCAGGAATGACCGGGAGGGTGTTCCCATGTTTATTTCATGTCACTTTCTTAGCCATGTCTGATTGTTGGGAGGATGCTCTATGGGGGAATTCTGTGCAGCTGTTACCCGACACTACTGGTGACCACTAGCTAATCAGTGAATTAATGACACATTTCAGGTGCTGTGGTAGTCCCTAAAAAATACAGGCAGTAAGAAATTAGGCATGGTACCCACCCCTAGCCGTTGATGATCTAATCGAGGAGGTGAAATTTATACACGTAAGAAATGCAAGCGGTGACTCCAGGCAGAAAGGGATATGTATTTTTAAAAGCAGAGCAGGTGCGAAGTTGAGAGGAGGTGGACATCGTCCACGTGGGTGAAATCGGTCGGGACAAGCTTCTAGAGAAGCTGGAGGGTCGAGCTGGCTCTTGACGTGGACAGAGAGGATCAGGAAGAACCGTAGGGTGGGAAAAGGGAAAGTATTTTCAGGCAGAGTGAACAGCCCTGGCACAAAGGGTGGGGGCTGGCTGTGGCTGTCACCAAAGCAATTTAGAGTGGTGGATAGGACTGCAGGGCCAGCGTGGCACGCCCCACACGTGGCAAGGCGAGGCGTGCAGGGGAAGACCTTAGAACAGGATGGGTTCTGAGGACTGCCCACATGAGAAGTGGGGGCTGGGTTGTGGTTTTTGAAATGCAGAGTCTTGAGCTCCAAATCAAACCTAAAATTAACATCTCTGGGAGCGGGGCCCATCCTATTTTCATACTTAACAAGCTCCCCAGGTGGTTCTTATGAGCGCTACAGGTTAAGAGCGCTTTGCCCCAGCCGTGTGTGAGCTCAGCCCAGCTCTCCCTAAGCGGAGTCGTCACTCCTCTCTCCGGCATCCTGGGGGAACTTTGGTGTCTTTCTACTCGACCTGGTGAGTTCTTTGCAGAGCTTGAGATGTATTGAGGTCGCTAAGCCCGCGTCTACACAGTGGCTCGGTGGAGAACCAAGCCGAACTGAACCAAGCGTTGGCCAGTTCCTCAGCGTTGCCAGCTGCGGTGAAGACCTGGTTTGGCTTCTGTGCCGGGGAGAGTTGGTCTCCCTCGTCGCGACACGAGCTGGCCTCCTGTCTCGGGTGTTTTGGGGTGCAGCGCCGAACTTGAACATTGAGACCGCCTGTGGCTTTTGCAATGCTTTTTTATACCAGGCGTCCTCAAACTACGGCCCGCGGGCCACATGCGGCCCACCGAGGACATTTATCCAGCCCACTGGGTGGTGTTGCCGCCGCTGCCTGTCCTGCTTAGCAGCCGACTCGTCCTGGGCCCACAGTGCGCATGTGTGGAATGTGCCCGCACTCTCCAGCAGTCTGGGGGACAGTGAGCTGGCCTCCTGTTTGAAAAGTTTGAGGACCCCTGCTTTAAATACTTAGTTTAGCGAAAATCTCAGAAAAAAGCTTGATGGGTACTGGTGATGTATTTTGTTCTCAATGCACACCAAACTCTTGAGCTATTTAAACACAGAAAATGAAAGTTTTGTCATTTTTCCCCCCCACCTTTAAAATCTCTAGTTCCTATCATCCTTGTGGAAAAAACGTTTCACTTTTGTGTCACATTGAGGCGGATGGTGTGACCAGCTCATGGTATGAAGTCTGCGTGGGCTTTGAGTGGGTGCACGGTTGGGGCCTTCCTTTTCTTTCCTTTTCTTTCCTTTTCTTTCCTTTTCTTTCCTTTTCTTTCCTTTTCTTTCCTTTTCTTTCCTTTTCTTTCCTTTTCTTTCCTTTTCTTTCCTTTTCTTTCCTTTTCTTTCCTTTTGACAGAGTCTCGCTCTGTTGCCCGGACTAGAGTGCCGTGGTGTCAGCCTCGCTCACAGCAACCTCCAACTCCTGGGCTCAAGCGATCCTCCTGCCTCAGCCTCCCGAGTAGCTGGGACTACAGGCAGGTGCCACCATGCCCGGCTGATTTTTTTCTACATATTTTTAGATGGCCAATTAATTTCTATTTATAGCAGAGATGGGGTCTCGCTCTTGCTCAGGCTGGTCTCGAACTCCTGACCTTGAGTGATCCTCCCACCTCGGGCTCCCAGAGTGCTGGGATTACAAGGCATGAGCCACAGCGCCTGGCCATGGGGCCTTACTTTTCAACGTAAGTAACTGCCTTTCGTTTTAGGGACACAGTTATCAACAAGGCAGTTAGGCCTGGTCACCGGAAGGTGACAAGTCCAGGAAACTAGTGCTAGCTGCCATAGCTGTGTGACTTTTGGGAAGTCGAGAAATGCCAAGCTCTTTCTAACTTAGAGTCACGTAAATATTTTTTGTGTGTAAGTAGAACCACTATGACCAATGTTCATGCCAGAATCTCGAGAGAAAAATTACACTCTTATTTTTTGACCCCTGCAGAGATAGTAGTTCTAAAGGGGGATAGCTTATTCCCTCTGGAGTCTTGTACTCGTGAGATTCACATGAGTGATTCCAATTTTGTAACTTGGATCGAGTGATTCCAATTTTGTAGCTTGGATCATTTAGGGCGATGGGAGGATCAGGTCTGCTGGAGAAACCGCCCAGAGCAGCAGGAGTTATGGGCAGCCCCGTGTGCCCTTCCTGCCAGGTTGGGTAGCCTGAGTCAGCCGCAGATGCCCCCCAAGGCCTTAGGACCCAGGATGTAACCCCCACCTCTCCCATGAGAACTTAAACCAACCTGCAAAACATACCTCTGACAAACCGCAGACTTCTTGCAACAGAACGTTAGCTTTTGGGCTCACAGGCCAAAGAGGGTCTTAAATCAAACCAGCTGGGTGGCCGGGCGTGGTGGCTCACGCCTGTCATCCTAGCACTCTGGGAGGCCGAGGCGGGCGGATTGCTCAAGGTCAGGAGTTCGAGACCAGCCTGAGCAAGAGCGAGACCCCGTCTCTACTATAAATAGAAAGAAATTAATTGGCCAACTAATATATATAGGAAAAAAATGAGCCGGGCACAGTGACGCATGCCTGTAGTCCCAGCTACTCGGGAGGGAGGCTGAGGCAGGAGGATTGCTTGAGCCCAGGAGTTTGAGGTTGCTGTGAGCTAGGCTGACGCATGGCACTCGCTCTAGCCTGGGCAACAAAGACAGACTCTGTCTCAAAAAAAAAAACCAGCTGGGCGTTGCAGGCTTTCAAGTGAAGCGGTTGCTTGCTTGTGTTAGTGTTTGCTCTCTCGTTAGGGCCTGGTCTGGCTTCTCAGTTTCCCCTTGTCTAGGTCAAGGCTGTGTGGCAACCCTCGCCGTAGTAGCTCCCTTCCTCCCTGCTGACCTTGGCCAGGTGTTGGGCCATGAACTTGGGGAAGCATCTCTTTTAAAAACTTTGTGCTGACGGAGGCCCACGAGGGAAGACTGAGGTTATTGCAGTCGGATTGTTTCTTGGGTGAATGAAATAAGGAGGGGAAGAGAAGTAGGTGAGAGGAACACGATGGAACAGCTCAGTATCTGCGTCCTCCTCACTTCATTTTGACCGTGGGAACCACTCCCAGCACTCCCCAAGTTCAAACCAACGGGTTGCGCCTTGTAGATTTGCCAGTGAAGGTTTTGAAAACTGAATCTCCAAGAATGTCTTTTCAGAATTGAAAAAGGGCCCCTGATGTCTGGATTTTTTTTTTTCCTGTATATTTTGAGCATCTGAAATGGAGTTTGGAATAGGACTTGGAAGGAAGGGGTAGGGGGAGGGAAGAGTTGACAGAGGAAATGAAGTTCTAGCAGGAACGAGGTCCGGTCTGCGAAAAAGCCATTTGGGTCCAGTGACTCTCGGAGCATTTCGGCCTAGCACATGTGTAACGGGGCACTGCTCCTTGAATTTTTAGACTTGTGCATTTTGAAGGAAATTGAAGCCTCATGTTCTGATTCATTTACACTGAACTCATCAAAATGTTGCTTTGTAATGATTCTTTGATGTCCAGAGAGCGTGGTGATCCTGTTTCATGGTCTTATTTTTTTTTTTCCCCCCTCCTTGAGAATTAGCAAGTTCTCTCTTGCCAGGAGTAAAGCAATTCCAGTTCCAGACTGTTCATTTTCTGGTCTAAAGTGTTCTCCTAGGAGGACTGTCACCCTGGCCAAAGCCAGGGGTCTCGAGTTACCACTCTGATGCTTGGCAGATTGTGCTGGCCTGCCTGGTCACGTGACCGTCGGCTGCATAAGAGGTGAAGTTGGGATTTCTTTAAAAATCTGCTTCGTGTTCGGTTGACTTATTTTCTTCGTGCTGTTATAATGGACAATTCCAAAGAATACAAAAGTAGAGAGAATAATGAATTTCCATGTACCTTATACCTGTCTTTAGCAGTTATGAATTCATGGCCAGTCTTGTTTCATCTCCTTGAATTATTTTGAAGCAAATCTCGGACGTCCTAGCACTTCATCTGAAAACGTCTCAATATTTATCTCTAAAGGGTAGATTTCTTAAATGTGACCAACACTACTGTCACACCAAACACAAATACCCAAAATTCCTTAATATCAGATATCCCGTTTATCTGAATCATGAGCTAGATAAGAACCTACAGATTGCAACTGATCCCTGTATCTCTTAAGTCTCCTTCCTCCTCCCCATCTTCCTCCTCCCCCTCTCATTTTCACACTCCACTAATATGAAGGAGCTCTTGAAGCAAACTTTCAGGCCGGGTGCGGTGGCGCAGGCCTGTCATCCTAGCATTCTGGGAGGCCGAGGCGGGAGGATCGCTCAAGGTCAGGAGTTCGAGACCAGCCTGAGCAAGAGCGAGACCCCGTCTCTACTATAAATAGAAACAAATTAATTGGCCAACTAATATATATAGAAAAAACTAGCCGGGCATGGTGGCCCATGCCTGTAGTCCCAGCTACTCGGGAGGCTGAGGCAGGAGGATTGCTTGAGCCCAGGAGTTGGAGGTTGCTGTGAGCTAGGCTGATGCCACGGCACTCACTCTAGCCTGGGCAACAGAGTGAGACACTCTCAAAAAAAAAAATAAAGTGAACTTTCTGAGGAATGTAAGTTTGGCGAATTCTAAACATTGGGCTAGTAACTTGGGGGGAAAAAAAAAACCACAATGATTTTAACTTACCATCCAAGCTGAGAGAAACATTAAAGATCCAAAACATTGAAGTCTTTGTGAATTTAACTGCACTTTTACCTAGGATGAGTTTTTGTTGTTGTTGTTGTTTTTGTTTTTTGATGACCTTGTTGCCCAGAAGCTCTAAGTGGGGAACTTAGAGCTTGGAGAAGTATCTTCTCTCTAGAGCAATAATGTCCCAACTTCTTTGATCAGACCTATTATCAACAGAGAAGTTTGCCCATTGCCTAGCACGTGTATAGTTGTGTATAAATTACATGCATGCGCACATACGATGTGCTACATGAATATGCCCATCATACAACAGGCACACGACACTTCCAGAGTTCTGCCTCAGTCTCCCCGCGTGGCCTGCGTCTTCAGAGACCACAGCTCGAGGAACAGGCTGCCGGGACTCGTTGGTATTAGAACACAAACTCCTCAAAATAAAGGAGGGGAGTTGCTCGCTGCCAGTCTGCGGGGTTGGCCGTGGAAGGAGCAGGGCAGGAAGTGGGCCACTTCCTCGGGCCACATAAAACTGCTGGGCCCAAGAGGCAGGCAGCCTCCTCTCTCACTCGTGGTCCCGTTGTTACCATCACTCCTTACTCTGTGCGCCCTCGTGGGCCCCACTCCCTGCTGGCCCTGCTGCCCTCAACACGCTTTTATTCACACCAAGAGCAGGGCTGGGCGGGATCCTGGCTCCCCAAACCTGAAATGTGTTGCAGGGGTCCTCAAACCTTTTAAACAGCGCACCCGGCCCCTTCCTCAGTTCTTTAGCTCCTTTCCTGGTTGCCTTCACACTGCAGTTCCTACTCCCCCTTTGTCTTTTTCCCTTTCCCTGATTTAAAGAGGAAGAGTGAACCTTCCATGTTGCTTGGCTGGTGGAGCCCAGAATCATAGATTTTTAGAGCCTAAAGAGACCTTGAAGATCTAGTCCAGGCCGGGGCAGTGGTTCACACCTGTCATCCTAGCACTCTGGGAGGCTGAGGTGGGAGGATTGTTCAAGGTCAGGAGTTCAAAACCAGCCTGAGCAAGAGCGAGACCCCATACTAAAAATACAAACAAACGAATTGGCCAACTAAAAATATATAGAAAAAATTAGCCGGGCATGGTGGCACATGCCTGTAGTCCCAGCTACTTGGGAAGCTGAGGCAGGAGGATCGCTTGAGCCCAGGAGTTGGAGGTTGCTGTGAGCTAGGCTGATGCCACGGCACTCTCTAGCCAGGGCAACAGAGTGAGACTCTGTCTCAAAAAAATAAATAAAAATATACATAAAGCACTTAGACTTCTAGAACATTCTAAGTGCACTATAAATGTTAGCTATAGTGATGAGAAATACATACTCTTGTATGGATCTCGTAGCATATTGATGAGAAATACTAATATCTCTCGAGGTTAAGGAAACTCCCCTGGTAGGTGCGCCAGCCAGCCTGGATGGATCGTGGGCATCCTGATTCCGGCGCTGGGATTACCCCCAACCCTGCAGCTCCCCCTGTTGCCATGGAGATGGGTCTGCCCGGGTGTGTTCAGGTGGTCCCAGGTCTCTGTAACTCACTAGGTTCAGCCTGGGGAACCGAGATGGATTCTGAACCAGAAAAGTAATTGCTTTGTAGGTCAAACTTTCTTGGGTGGCATATTTGCATAACTTCTCTGGCCGCCGGTTAACATTATGCCGAAGCTGGAGCTTTCTAGCTCGTTCCATTATTTTCCGCTGAAGTAGGCAGAAGAGGGAAGACTACAAGGGGTCCCAAAGTCGGTCTTCAAAGTGGTCGGCCGAAAACACGCTGGCTTCGTGAGCTAATTGACAATAGATTTAAAGGATCAAAGGGACCCTATTGCAGACGCATCTGGAATAGCCCGTCCCTCTTAGACGCTGGTGCAGCTTTTATAGAAGAAACATCTGGGCGCCATCAAAAGTACATTCATAAAGTCCTCCTTCCCCGTGATACCCCTCCCAGGCCTGAGGTGTTGCCAGGGATGTTCAGGTCGAGTTAATTACGATCACGAGTGTAGACCCCAGAGCTGGACGGCCCCCTGGCTCTGCAGGGTGTGTGTCGTGGCAGTTGCCTTCACTGCTCTGGGTCATGGCTGCCTTACGTGTCAGCTGAGTGGGGGCTTTATTAGTGAGGACTAATAAATGAGACCACGTGCAGCCCCACCCCTGCACGGGGCCGGGCACACGGGCACCGTGGCTCGATGTCAGCTATATTCGTGGCTCCAGCTTTGCTACTCTGCAGCCCGTGGTTCTTTGCTCCCTGCACGCTTTTTCGCCCTAGAAAGGACACCCGTGTGGTGCTGGAGCACAGTGCGGGTGTCTCATGACCAGCGTCCTCCCTGAAGTACCCCATCTTTTGGTCTCCTTGGACTCTACCTGGGACAACAGCTCATCAGGAAACTATAATCTCTTTGATGTCACAAAAGAATTATCGTGTTTCCCCGAAAATAAGCCCTACCCATAAAATAGGCCCTAGCAGGATTTCTAAGCATGTGCGTAAAGAAGCCCTACCCCGAAATTAGGCCCTAGTGATGGGCGTGGCTATGAAAATAAGTCCTAGTGGTGGGCGTGGCTATGAAAATCGGCCCTGGTGGTGGGCGTGGCTATGAAAATCGGCCCTGGTGGTGGGCGTGGCTATGAAAATCGGCCCTGGTGGGCGTGGCTATGAAAATCGGCCCTGGTGGTGGGCGTGGCTATGAAAATCGGCCCTGGTGGTGGGCGTGGCTATGAAAATCGGCCCTGGTGGTGGGCGTGGCTATGAAAACCGGCCCTGGTGGTGGGCGTGGCTATGAAAATCGGCCCTGGTGGTGGGCGTGGCTGCGCAGCGCATCTGCACAACCCATGCGTGTCATCGCGGAGCGGGAAAGGACACAAGCAGCCCTTCTCATCCGCCCCGTGAGAGCTCTAGTGCTCCACAGGAGAGATCGGGGCCAGTGGTTCTAAAGGAAACAGAGTCGCAAGACATTCAGGATGGGATTCGGGGTTTAGAGAGTGAGGATGATGTTCCAGAAGAAAACTTAACTCTATTTGAATCAATGTAGATGGTTGTACTGTACTTAAAAAAAAATAACACATGCCCTGAAAATAAGCCCTAGGGTGTCTTCTTGAGGAAAACTAAATACAAGACCCTGTCTTATTTTGGAGGAAACACAGTACCAAACACCTGACAGGTGCTGATTCCCATTAAAAAGCCCCCAAACGCTTATAATCTGCTTTAGAGAATTTAAAGGACCAATGGCCCCTAGACAGGAATGGGGTCTCAGGCTGAAAAATAGGACAGGGGAGATTCAGGAGAGTAAGAAAGTGTTCTCTCTAACTCGGACATTTTCTTTATTACAAAATAACCAGAAATGTGGTCAATGCGATTTTTTTTTTTTTTTAAATCCCCTAATCAGTTGCTTAGCATCATTTAAAGAAAGCATCAGGGTGATTGAGTTTTCACTTTCCAGTTGATTTCTTTGGACGGATGTAAGCCTCTTTCTCCTCTTTCTTGGTGTGGTTGACGGGATTGGATGAAGGCATATGGACTCCAAAGCTGTCCAGCCATTTGATTTCCCTTCCAGTTCTTGACTTCGCATTTGTTTACCATTTAGCAAAGGCAGGGAGTTTCTATTAATAAAAATAATGCTTTACAGAAACAGATTTGCCTTGTCCAGTGGAAGAAAATTAATATTCTGAAAAAAAAAGTCTACTTCCTACTTCTTGGAAGTTCTTCTTTGTTCAGTGTTTTGTTTTGTAAGTGACTTTATTTATTTATTTATTTTTCAAACTAGGCAACTTCCTGGTAGGTGAATTGGGAGTTTATACTTAGGTAGTAAACAGAAAGCACCCATTCCTGGGAAGACTATAATAACAGATACTTACCAAATGTCTATAAGATACTAGGTATGTTCTAGGCTTTGGAGATTCTGCAGTGAACTTATATTCCAGTGAGAAGGCGATAAACAAGCTAACTTTAGCACAGCAGATGGAAATAAAGTGTTAATGTGACAAAGCAGGGTGAGAAGAGTGGCTTGCTGAGAGAAAGTGGCATCGACCAGAGACGAGAGGAAGTGGGGGAGGGAACCATGAGGACAGCCGATGTCAGGATGAGCCTGTAAATCGGGACTTTCGGGACAATCGGACTCTGAAGTCCACACCTGTGAAGTGTGAACAAACGCTGGTTTAGCATGGACTTCAGTGGGAGCAATGGAGCCACGCACAGGAGCTCATGAATTGTTAATTCTTGCTACTTCTGCTTGCTTTTCCCTGGGCTGGATTATTCCAGAAGGAGGATTGGGGGGGGGGGGCAGGGGGTTCTTACCTGGTTAAACATCACTCTGGGTCACATGCTCTGAATATAGATTCAAGTGGACCCGCACACGCCAATGGCTTCTCTAACCCAACCCCCTATTCTGGCTCAGTGTAAATTCGTGTCTAATTTTCTCATCCCTAAATTGTGTTGCCTTCTAAATTTTTCCAATCTGTGCTGTTTTCAGTGGATTCTCTAATTGCAGATGTCTGTGTATAACCTAACTTATTTATTTTTTTCTCCTCCTCCTGGCTCCTGTCTTCTGTGGCATTCCCCACTTGAGTGTCATCCATAAATTTTGTGACACTTGTCCCAGGTCATCAGTCAGGCTGTTGATGCAGATGAATGTGATGGCGGATTGTTAAGACACTTCTGAAACACCTTCCCACGACTGGGCTTAATACTGCTTTTGTGTGTGACTTCTAACCACGCTCGGCCCCCTTCGAATCTTTGGACTACATGGTGAAAATTAAATATTTCCCAAGATGCACTGCATGCTCAGCTCAATCCTTCCTCGGACCCCCATCCCATTACACGCTTAATGACAACAGGGACAGTATTAAGGGCTTCAGGATAATCTCATAAACTTGTCCGTGGTAGTTTGAATGCAGATTGTTCTAGTCATCCTTGATTTTTCTGAATCCTCAATTTTGCTTCCCTAATACTTCTCCGGCAATTTTTTTTAAACCAACAATTGCATATATCACACACTCATTTTCACTACCCTTTCCTTCTGTTTTATTTCCAGATCACGATCGCATGTGGTTGGGCTCTTTCCAATCTTCTGACATCCCCCTGAGCGCAGGGTAATTTTTCAGAAATGATTATTCATTTTTACTGCGCTGTTGTTCAGTAAGCAATATTAGGCAAATTCTTTTATTCCCCGGAGCCATGTGTCATCTGGATTTATGCATGTTCATGCTTGCCAAATAGTCATCTACCTGTTTTTTGTCCAAACTTATCTGTAAGCTTTTAATTCTCCAAATTTCACTTATTTATACTCATTATAAGGAGTTTAGCATTGCCAGGCTTTAACATTTTCATTTTAGTATTTGCTGCTTTTACTCGCAGATCTGTGTTCTTTCAAGCTTCTTGGCTTATTTTTTTTTTTTTTTTTATGACTCTGGGTGAGTTT
The DNA here is from genome assembly GCA_008750895.1 of Mirza zaza. Lineage (NCBI taxonomy): Eukaryota > Metazoa > Chordata > Mammalia > Primates > Cheirogaleidae > Mirza > Mirza zaza. The sequence goes on along the minus strand of VSMD01038368.1, from coordinate 27,570 downwards.
ACGGATTTTAAAGTGATTGCTAAGTGTTAAGTCTTTCTGTTTCAACTCATGTATAGTTTCTCTGCTGAGCTTAATTGATCCAGTCCATTGTCTTGGCCACTTACTCTTAAGAATTCAGAACTGCTCAGTGGTAGAGAATGTAGCTCAGTGGTAGGGCATGTACTTTAGATGTACGATGTCCTGGGTTTAATCCCCAGTATAATAAAATTAAAAACAAATAAATGTGGAATAATTTGTTACATGGCAATAGATAATAAAAATTACAATGTTAAAAAAAAAAACAACTGTTCAGTGATCCTAAGAATCTCTTCACACAATCAGAATAGGTACCTACATTTTTCCATTGGACATAAGTAGTTAGAAACTAGAACAAAAGAATCAGGAACTATAAATTTCTTTCGGAAGAAACAGCAGGAAGAAACAGCAGTGGAATGTGCTGATCAGCTCAGCTTCTTAACCCTTTGCACTCAGATGTCGAGTGTGGATAATGTCGAGTGGATGATGAGAAAAAAGCGAGTGCAAAGGGTTAAACCCTACCAAGTGTCTTGTCTTCCAAAAGCAAAGAACATTCTACTATGTGAATAGTTTGGCACTAGTTATTCACACTTTTCCTTGGAGAAATAATTTTTTCAACCTAACCTCTTTCTTAACATGATTCTGCCAAGTCAACATGATTTTACAGAGCATTTTGCTGACATTTATTCAGTTGCTAATGGTATCCTAACTAGGTTCGTATCTCCACCCACCCACAAGAGAATCCCTAAAATTGGAGTGCATGCCTGCCATGTATTCTTAGTGTCTAATCCAATGCCTTTTTTTTTTTTTTTTTTTTTTACTAAAGACAAATGTTTGACCCCAATAAGCGAGGACACTTAAATCTGTAACCGCTCTGTGCCAGTGACTCCTCCAATAGAAAGCTCTGTTTAGGATGCTGTAACCCTTATTTTTAACAAGCTGTTTTACGAGTTAGCACAGCACTTGGCTTTGGGGTAGATTTGGAGCAAGCAAAGCCTCATTGTCATTTGGAGTTGTTAGCAAGAAGGATGTAGTGATGCCATTTTTATTTTACTCAGCATTAGATTTGGTATTAAGTTAGCCTGAGCAAAAACTAGAACAACTGAAAATATTAAATTTCCAGTTCTAATGACCACACGGCCAAGTCATCTTTTGCCATGGATGCCTCCTGCAGGGACAGCAGAAAGTAAATCCCAATTGCAACTAGTCACAAAGAGGGAACAGCCTGGTGGCAGCAGATTTCCCCCAGCAGCTTAGAAGAAGCTTTGGTCCCTGTCCTCTCAAAGTGTGTGTAGTCGGCAATGCCTTTGACAGAGTGGGTCTTTGGGTAATAGCAGTACTGGTATTTAGAGACTTACGTGTACATTTAAGAGATCGGGGCCTGTCATCCTAGCACTCTGGGAGGCCGAGGCGGGAGGATCGCTCAAGGTCAGGAGTTCGAGACCAGCCTGAGCAAGAGCGAGACCCCATCTCTACTAAAAATAGAAACAAATTAATTGGCCAACTAAAAATATATCGAAAAAATTAGCCGGGCATGGTGGCGCATGCCTGTAGTCCTAGCTACTCGGGGGAGGCTGAGGCAGGAGGATCACTTGAGCCCAGGAGTTTGAGGTTGCTGTGAGCTAGGCTGACACCACGGCACTCTAGCCCGGGCAGCAGAGTGAGACTGTCTCAAAAAAAAAAAAAAAAAGTGGAGCAGGGGTTAAACCAAACAAGTTAGAACTGAATTGTTTTCATGCAAATGAAAGAATATCCTTGTGAGTCAAGTGCTCGTGGTGCTGGAGGAGAAATTTCAAAGTTCTAAGATCTTTTTGAAGTCCTGAAGTCTTGCACATAAACAAGTCATGTGCAAAGGAAAACTAGGGCATATCTGAGCATTTTACCAGCCTAGCCATAACTCAGATAAGTATCTGTTCTGTCTACTCTTCTTTTCATGGAGAAATGACAAAGTAACTCCCCTACTTTTGAGACTTGTGTCATTAGGAGGCCAGAGGGTAGGAAATGGCTCTGGGGACCTTCCGGGCAGGGGGCGGGCGGGCACTTCTCTAGTCCGGACCCTGCCCGAGCCCCGAGCACCCTGCAGCTCCCCCTGGCAGGAGCCTTTGTGCCCCTTCGTGTGCCAGAGGGAGCCCTTGAGTGCTGTGGGCGCCGTGAGTCGCTTTGTCGCACGGCCATGACTCGGCCGCTGTGATTTGTAGTCGGGAAATCTAAAGCGAAAAAACACAAAACCGAAAACCTTCAAAGTGTATTCAACCCTTGGAACTTGGGCTCCACATCGGTGGGACCCCAGGCTGATTTTGTCCTCTGGACTGGGATCCCCTCCAACCTGTGGGGTCCCCCGAACTCGGCCACGTGAGGCTGTCCGTGCAAGAGTGTCCGTCCGCTGTTTGGCTCGCGCCATCTGATTGCTTCCAGAAGTTGCAGAACATGATGTCCCTATTGAAGGTCTTTTTTTTTTTTTTTTTTTTTTGAGGCAGAATCTCTCTCTGCTGTCCGGGCTGTCAGGCTAGCTCACAGCAACCTCCAACTCCTGGGCTCAAGCGATCCTCCTGCCTCAGCCTCCCGAGTAGCTGGGACTACAGGCATGTGCCACCAAGCCCCGCTTATTTTTTCTATATATATTTTTAGTTGGCCAATTAATTGCTTTCAATTTTTAGCAGAGACGGGGTCTCACTCTTTCTTGCTCAGGCTGGTTTCGAACTCCTGACCTTGAGCGATCCTCCCGCCTCGGCCTCCCAGAGAGCTAGGATTATTCGGGAGCCACCCTGCCTGGTCCTTATTGAAGGTCTTTAGTTAACTTTTCTTATTCTCCGAAAGGGCTCTCGTTCCAAGTGTTCATGCTCAGCCTCTCCAGGCCGTGAAGACGGTGAGACTAGACGCTAATGGCTGCTGCATCTTGAGTTGTTATGCTGTGTGTCCCCCGTGAGCTTGAACACCTGTGAGTGTGACGGCTCCTTCAGTCCCAGCCTGTGAGTCACAGATGACTCAGGCTGCATGAGGAAGAGCTCTTAGCCAAACACATGCCAGGCGTAAGCCATCAGACAAGTGGCTTGACTCTGACGCTTCCAAAATCTAGAACTTACTCAGCTCAACTATATGTGGAGTATGACCGAGCGGTTATGCAGAGATGAGCCCTAGTTTCCCGGAAAACAAGCAGGAGTCCCAGTCTCGTGCCAGCCTCCTCTCTGCATTTCTCCTGGAGTAAGTGGGAGCCCCGGATGAGCAGAACTTCACAAGGAAGGCTGGTCCAGGCAGCAGAAGATCCTGACGCTAGAGGTGACTTTCTGTGGCTGCTCACCCTGGCCCTTAGGCTGGAAGAAGATGGTCCCACTCAACACAGTGGTTTTGTGGCCAGTCCAATGGAAAAGGGTACAGATAAAACCGACACTGTAGTTTCCAAAAAACCTGCATCTGGCCACCTGTTTGATACAAACACTATAGCTTCCCTCCCTTCTCCACCCAAGAGCAAGGCTGGACCTAGGGAAAGCTAGAACTTGACCCTCAGACAAAAGATTCAGTCAATTAAGGGTGGACCCAAGGCTCTTATATTCGTAGGACTTCAAGAGTGGTGTTTACCACTCTTTTGTTTTTATGATAATTTATTGTGGAGTTTATAACACACTAGAAGTAAAATATTGACAACAATAGCACAAAGGCAGGGAAGGGAGAAATGTATGTTATAAGGTTCTTATACGACATAGGAATTTGTGTGATAACAGATTGTGGGAAGTTAGAAACAATTTCATTAATCCAGAAAGGTCATAAAAAGGCAAAAAAGGGAAAAGAACAGATGAATAGAAAACAAAGGTCAAGAGAACAAACTTAATGTAACTTCATCTAAATATTTTTTATGCAGCTACTAACTGGTTATATCCATCTTAGAGGAAATTAATACCAACATTTTTATACTGGTCAATTATTTCCTAGCAGTATAACTTACCAAAGTAAATAGATTGTTTATTTATACTAAAATTCTATTAAATGGAGGAGAAAAACAAAGCAATGGATGAGTTGACCAAAAATACATTTTTTGGAAAGTACTGAGTCCTAAGAGGTCTAGAACACTTTTTATTAACAAAGAAAAAGGAAATAAAAATATCTCCACAGTTAATTTTCATATATAACACCCCAATATACTTAGATCTATCCTAACCAGATTATAAGCAGACAATTTCAGACAAATTAGGTTTAAAATTCTTAAGTTCTAATGTTGTGGGTTGTGTTTTTTTTTTTTTTTTTTTTTTGAGACAGTCTCACTTTGTTGCCCGGGCTAGAGTGTCATGCCGTCAGCCTAGCTCACAGCAACCTCAAACTTCTGGGCTCAAGCGATCCTCCTGCCTCGGCCTCCCGAGTAGCTGGGACTACAGGCATGCGCCACCAGGCCCGGCTAATTTTTTCTATATGTTTTTAGTCGGCCAATTAATTCTATTTTTAGTAGAGACAGGGGTCTCGCTCTTGCTCAGGCTGGTTTCGAACTCCTGACCTTGAGCGATCCTCCCGCCTCGGCCTCCCAGAGTGCTAGGATTACAGGCATGAGCCACCACACCTGGCCTCTAATGAATTTATATATTGAATAAGTACACACCCTCTCCATTTCTAGCTACTACTGACTTATTTCGAACAGTTAAAACTTTTATAGTATCCATACACAGACTTTGGGACCCTATCAGGTTTCAAATGGCCACGAGAATTAGGCTTTCATCTTTCATGGCTTTGCAACCAGACAGACATTGATAATGGGGGGACCCAAAGCAAGTTATGTTCAACACTGAATCACTTTCATGTCTATAGTATGTAACTAGACCAAGCTTGTATTACAGGCAATACCGTGTTCCTCCCACTTCAAAAATTATAATCCTGATCACTGTTAAAAGAGTTTTTAGAAAATATAGCGTCAGGGTACATTCTCTTAATTTCCCTGACGGGGTGCACTTGCCTGCCTGGATGCTTTAGCCAGTCAAGAACACAAATAAATTTAGCTTCATGTGCTAAACTAAGAAAAAAAAGAAAAAAGAACACAAATAAGGATGATGTTATGAGACATTCGTGGGATTATTTTATTCTCTTCTTACTTCTTAGCGAATAGACAGAATCTTCAATTTCCAGCATTTGTTTTATAGAAATGCCTCAACTTACCTTTACTAATGAGGAATGCCCAATGTGACCATCACCATGACCCCGTGTCTGTGGCTTCAGCTCTCTGGCCTGCTGCTGAGATGGATGACTGATATTCATCGTGACAAAACAATTTTTTTAGAAATCATCTTAGGAAAAAATCCTTGCTGAATCGGTTGGTTTCTTAAACCTATGTCTAGCATCTTTTCATGGTGTTTGTCCTCCTCTGACTTCTTTCTCTTTTTAAAGAAGGCTGTCCAGACCCACTCTCATGACAGGGGGCTCGTTTGTCATCTGCAGCGAATGTGTCTTGCTCTCTAAATCTATCTTGCCCTTTATCAAACTTTGTTTCATATTTGCAAAAACTTTTTTTTTTAATTAAAAAGGCTGTCCAGGTGACTGTCTAAGCTCTGGCCAGATAGCATCCCATGTATTCTGTCATCCACAAGTTCAAGATGGGAAAACTCTTTCTGTTCTCTGCATCCACAAGGTGAGCACGTTTCCTTCTGAGCAGTGAATTTCCTTTTTGCCACCTGTCTTCTGTTCTTGGCTCATAATGCTGATTCATGAATCTGGCAGAGGTGAGGGCCTGGCCTTGGCATTCCAGGTGTCTGTGCCCTGCCCCTCTGGGAACCCGAGCACCTACAGGGCCCTCGCCACCAGGTGACTCTGAATGCCATTCCTGGTAGCTCTTCCTGTACTCGCTCTTCCTTTTGCTGCCTGGGGACCTGAGGCCATGTACCGCCACCTATGGAACTGGGGACAGAACAGAGACCTGTGGTGGCATTGTTTCACCAAATCAATGCATCATTTAGGTGTAGACTTAAGAGGAGGAAGAGAATGCAACTAGTTATAGCAAAACAAAGGAGTGATTTGTTAGGAACACCTTGTGCTTCCTCAGTGTAATCAAAGCCCCTTGAGAGACATTTGCAGCATTCATTCAAGGAAGCTGTGTCACATGGGTATTTGAAAAACCCTATCAAGTAGTGACGTGGGACTCAGAAGCACCAGACAGGACATGCAGAGGCCTTGAGATCTAATCCAGAGCTGGTAAATCAGGACTGCCAAACTCATTTTTGTAACCTGTTTTTGTAGAACACGCTGTGCTCTAGGACAAAGGTGGGAGGAGGAAGAGGAAATCTTTTCTAGGTCAGGAGTTGCTGGTGGTCTAGGCACTGTTGCTAGATAGGTTTCCAGATACTTGAACTTGACATTTCTGTAAGAGTTCCCTAGGGGATGCTTTGGCGACAGGCCTTTGTGTTAGGGTCCCCTGAAGAAGGGAGACGTGTAGTGAGAATCTGTTCATCTGAGTTGGGTGTCGGGTGATTTTAGGCATGGGAGGAAATCCTGTTGGACATTTCCCATGGGATTTCCACAGAGCAGTTGTTCAACTTGCACTTGAGAATTCGGGAGGCGCGCTCACAGATGGAGGGCGTTGCGTTCATGTAGAGATGGCCTTGGTCACTGTCTTATTTCCTCCTGGTTGCATGAGGAAAATTGTGCTACCCTGTTAGGAGGAATTAGGAATAAAACCCTGGTAAGGCATGTTTACAGGGTCCTGCAACGTACTATTAAAACATGTATTGGCTGGGCGTGGTGGCTCACGCCTGTTATCCTAGCACTCTAGGAGGCCGAGGCGGGAGGATCGCTCAAGGTCAGGAATTCGAGACCAGCCTGAGCAAGAGTGATATTCCATCTCTACTAAAAAAAAATAAAAAAAAGAAATTAGCTGGACAACTAAAAAAAAAAAAAATCATATATATAAAAAATAAAAGCCGGATATGGTGGCACGTGCCTGTAGTCCCATCTACTGGGAGGCTGAGGCAGGAGGATCTCTTGAGCCCAGGAGTCTGAGGTTGCTGTGAGCTAGGCTGACACCATGGCTTCACTCTAGTCCTGGCAACAGAGTGAGACTCTGTCTCAAAAGAAAAAAGAAAAGCACATGTGGAAGGGCTTGGGGTCAGGGTCCAGTGATTAACCCACAGGCTTATGTCCTTGGTCCCTGAAGACCCTTCAGGAGGACTGACCCTGGCTAGTCTGATACCTGGCATTTGAGGTTCCCCATCTGTAAAAGGGGGGTCATGGTGCTTTTGCCAACAGTTACCAGCTGTTTTTACCAAAGGTAGAAGTAAACTCAGTCCCAGCCCCGTGTGCTCCTGAACTGTGCTAAGAGATGAGGAATGACATGGAGGGGACGATTGACCCGGAAGTACTGGCACACGTGACACACTGGGGGGGGGGGGCGTGGATTCGGGGATGGGGCCCACCATTGAGCCAAGAAACCCCACTCATCTCCCCGGCTCTATCTTTCCACGTCGTACTTCCATCTGTATCTCAAGGGATTGCAATGGTTTTTATAATTGATAGTAACGTTTACCTCTGAGAACTTGAATGTAGAGTTTTAAGGTATCTGTTAACAGTGACAAAATCTAACAAAAATTATTCAATTTCATTACAGTGTAATGAGTCAGTTTGTTTTAGTGATTTCTCACATGCCCTTATAGGTGATCAGAATAAGACAAAGTTTCCTATTCTTTTTTTTTTTTTTTTTTTTGAGACAAAAATCTCACTCTGTTGCCCAGACTAGAGTGCCATGGCATCAGCCTAGCTCACAGCAACCTCCAACTCCTGGGCTCAAGCGATCCTCCTGCCTCAGCCTCCCCAGTAGCTGGGACTACAGGCATGCGCCACCATGCCCGGCTAATTTTTTCTCTATATATTAGTTGCCCAATTAATTTCTTTCTATTTATAGTAGAGACTGGGTCTCACTCTTGCTCAGGCTGGTTTCAAACTCCTGACCTCGAGCGATCCTCCCGCCTCGGCCTCCCAGAGTGCTAGGATGACAGGCCTGAGCCTCCGCGCCCGGCCCAGGACAGAAGTTCTTGAACCTTAATGTGCATTGGAATCCCCTGGGGAGCTTGTTTTAAACAGGTACTTGGCCCTCGGTCTCCCATAGAGCACTCTTGACATTCGGACCAGGTAATTAACTCTCACTGGGGCCTCCTGCGCGTTGTAGGATGTTGAGTACCATCCCTGGCCTCTACCCACTCAATACCTCTGGCACCTTCCCAAGTTGTGGCAATCAGACACGCCTCCGGGCCCTACCAGGTGTCTCTTGAGGGGCCAACGAACCACTGTCTTAGGCAGGCGTCCTCAAACTACGGCCCTCGGGCCACATGCCACCCGCCTAGCACGTCTATGTGGCCCGCCGAGCGTTTTTGCCGCCGCTGCCTGTCCTGCTTAGCAGCCGGCTCGTCCCGGGCCCACAGTGCGCACTCTCCAACGGTCTGAGGGACGGTGACCTGGCCCCCTGTTTGAAAAGTTTGGGGACCCCTGCTCTTAGGGGTTCTAATTCCCAACTGGGGAATGGGGCCCTGCGTTCTCTTTTTAACATGCTCCTTGGGCAAATTGGGTTCCTTTGTGTGTCTTTTGGGGCCTTTCTTCCCTCTTGACACCTTATGTGTGCCACAGGCCCTGCTTCGCGGCCACCTGGAGGGCTTACGGCATCTGAAAAGGTAAAACTCGCTTCTTCCCTCCCCAGCGCCCACCCCCCCAGGGTGCTTTCTAGAAGGCACTTAACTAACCAAACAAAAGGATGCCGTGTGCCCATAGGCGGCCCTCTCTCTGCGTCTAGAGAGCGCACGTGCTTCATAACAGGGTCCTTCTGGAGGTGATGTTCGTTTTGCTGTTGTCTAACGTCAAGACAAGAATAAATAGTCTCCCCTGATGGGGTCTTTGGACCCAAATTGGGGGCAGAGAGCAGGAGCCTGACCGTCTCCCGCCGGGGAAAGGTTTGGAAGGGGTGACGCTGGTGGCGGCTCCCCTCGGGCAGCCCCTGCGGGAAGGCAGGGCCCGAAGTCACCCTCAGGTGGGGCTGTGTCGAGCCTGTCACCTTGTCACCCAGCGGGGGAGCCAGGCATCAGGGAGGCAGGATCAGACGCCTGCGTTTCTAGCAAGGGTGAGTCCAGTGCGCTCAGGAATGCCGTTGTTTAGTCTGTCTCCTGCGGTTGGAACTTCCTCTCCCAACCCGTCCTGCTGGGGTGTCGTGTCCCGGGGGCATGACGGGAATTTCCTAGGGGGTCTGTACGAGTGCTGAGTTCTGGAAGAGCTGCCCCGTTCAAGAGGGAATGGCCTCCTGCAGGATGTCTGCAAAACAAGGATCTTGTTTAAAAATAAGCCTGGGTGCCCTTTGGCCACACAAGGGCTGTGTGTCTCTGGGGACTTCCAGCTACCGTAGCTGCTGCTCTTGTGTCAAATGGCACTTTCCCGAAGGGGACACTGAGTATATTGATGGCATTTATGTCTTTGGTCCGCCCCTGAACGTTTCTTAAGAACTTAAGCGCTTGCACAGTTAGATTTAGGAATAATGTCTTTATTTGCCTCTCATTGCAAGAAGACATGCTCGAGGTGTGAGTTTTAGGCTTGTGTATTTCTTACAGCAGCACAGGGCCCGTTAACTCTCTTCTAGCAAAAAGAGCAACTGAGGCCGGGCGCGGCGGCTCATGCCTGTCATCCTAGCACTCTGGGAGGCCGAGGCAGGTGGATCATTCAAGGTCAGGAGTTCGAAACCAGCCTGAGCAAGAGCGAGACCCCGTCTCTACTATAAATAGAAAGAAATTAATTGGCCAACTAAAAACATATAGAAAAACATTAGCTGAGCATGGTGGCACCTGCCTGTAGCCCCAGCTACTCGGGAGGCTGAGGCAGGAGGATTGCTTGAGCCCAGGAGTTTGAGGTTGCTGTGAGCTGGGCTGATGCCACGGCACTCTAGCCTGGGCAACAGAGTGAGACTCTGTCTCAAAAAAAAAAAGAGCAACTGAGGCAGCAAGTGGTTTCCATTCCTCCAAGAAGCCACGCTGTGTCTATCCCCTGAATGTTCCTGAAGAGGAAGAAACAAACACATTAGCAGGGTCGTGCACGGTGTCAGAACAAAAAGCAATGACGCCCGCGTTGGAAGAACTTGTCCTGAGACCTCTCTTACAACTCTGAGCCTTGGTGACAGTCCAACGTCAAGGCAAATGAAGTGCAAAACTTGTGCCGGACCAGCGGCTCGGTCCGAACACGTTGCAGACGTGGGGCGTTTTGGTCTCGTGTTTAATCCTTGCTCACAGTTTACACAGTGACTGGGTTCAGCCACCCCCGTTTACATTCACCCCGAGCTTGTGTGTTTACATGGTGGCGAAGCATCAGAGCAGGCGAAGCCTGATGACCGGGTTCGGCTAACGTGATTTATACTAAAACATCGTGACAGCTAAATATTGTCCTAACCGCCGTCTGTTTCTGTGCGTCTCATCCAGGGAGCTGTGAGTGCAGACTGTGACATGGGCGATGTCTCAGCCAGGCTGAGCTGTAGAATTTTACGATTTTTTAGGGGCCTTACAGACTGGCTAGTAGAAGCCTTTCTTTTTATTTTTTTCTTTTTTTTTTTTTTTTTTTTTTTTTTTTTTTTTTTTTTTTTTAGACAAGAGTCTCGCTTTGTTGTCCAGGCTAGAGTGAGTGCCTTGGCGTCAGCCTAGCTCACAGCAACCTCAAACTCCTGGGCTCAAGCGATCCTCCTGCCTTAGCCTCCCGAATAGCTGGGACTACAGGCATGAGCCACCATGCCCGGCTAATTTTTTTTCTATATATATTAGTTGGCCAATTAATTTCTTTCTATTTATAGTAGAGATGGGGTCTCGCTCTTGCTCAGGCTGGTTTTGAACTCCTGACCTCGAGCAATCCACCCACCTTGGCCTCCCAGAGTGCTAGGATTACAGGCGTGAGCCACTGCGCCTGGCCTTAGAAGCCTTTCTCTTTACAGACGAGGAGACGGGGGCCCTGAAAAATCCATTGGTTTGAAAAATCCAGTGGTTTCCTTAAGCTGGTGCAGAGAAACGGGTGACATGTCATCTTTATGTCCGACCCAGTTTTCTGCTAACCAGAGATTTCTGTTGCCCATCAAATATTTTTTTTTTCCCCTACCTAATGTCCAAGGCACGTCCTGCTAGACCAAACCAGAGGAGATCAGTTGTGTATAAATTACAGGAAGCAAGAGAGTAGGAAGGCTGAAGCAGTGTGTGTGTGTGTTACTGGATTTTTTGGGTGATTTTAATATATCTGTATATGTTGAAGATGTTAATTCTTTGATTATGTTGTCATTATCTTTTCCACTGTCATTAGTCTTTTAATTTTACTTATTCTTTCTGTATAGTTTTAAACATTATTTAAAGAGAGTCTCAGCCGGGCGTGGTGGCTCACGCCTGTAATCCCAGCACTCTGGGAGGCTGAGGCGGGAGGATCGCTCAAGGTCAGGAGTTCGAAACCAGCCTGAGCAAGAGCGAGACCCCGTCTCTACTAAAAATAGAGAGAAATTAGTTGGCCAACTAAAAGTATATAGAAAAAATTAGCTGGGATTTGAATGTAGCTCTAAAATCACATACCTTTCTTTCCCAGCAAAGAGCCACTTAATGTAAAAAAACAAATTTTTTTTAAAAAAGAAAAAAATAATTAGCCGGACATGGTGGCGCATGCCTGTAGTCCCAGCTACTCGGGAGGCTGAGGCAGGAGGATCGCTTGAGCCCAGGAGATTGAGGTTGCTGTGAGCTAGGCTGATGCCATAGCACTCTAGCCCAGGCAAAAAAGTGAGACTATGTCTCAAAAAAATAAAAATAAAAAAAAAAATAAACCTGTAATCCTAGCTCTCTGGGAGGCCGAGGTGGGCGGATCGTTTGAGCTCAGGAGTTCGAGACCAGCCTGAGCGAGAGTGAGACCCCATCTCTACTATAAAAATAGAAAGAAATTAATTGGCCAACTAATATATAGAGAAAAAAATTAGCCGGGCATGGTGGCGCATGCCTGTAGTCCCAGCTATTTGGGAGGCTGAGGCAGGAGGATCGCTTGAGCCCAGGAGATTGAGGTTGCTGTGAGCTAGGCTGATGCCATAGCACTCTAGCCCAGGCAAAAAAGTGAGACTATGTCTCAAAAAAATAAAAATAAAAAAAAAATAAAAAGTAAAGACAGTCTTGAAAGTCTGGGTAAAACAGCATAACATTATCTATCTATAACCACATTGCTCTGACACAACTATTATTTGCTGGTTTTGTGTGGGAGGCAAACACTTAATCGCAATCAGGTCAGAACACTTCTTGATGGACAAATTAATTTTTACTTGATTAAAACATATCAAACTTTCCCTCTTCTGTTTCTTTTGACATGCAGGAAGTCTTTCTCCATGTTTGGGTCTGGAAAGTATTCCCTACGTTTTCTTCTAGTCTTTGTAGCATTCTTTTCCCCACAATCCCACGTTCATCTTATTCTCTTTACCCATCTTGGAAGGAGGGAAGCTCTCTCGAGACTGCATTGGCCCTTTTGATGGCGTGTGTCTCTTTGCTTTGGCTCCGATTGCCACGCTCTTGGGAACCCAGCAGATGTTGGCTTCGAACCACAGATGCTGAGGAAGTGAAGCCCAGCCCCGACCTCGATGTTCCAGGGAAGCTCCACTATGCTAGGGTGGTGGCGTGTACAGCCGCTGCCTCCTGGATTTCTCACACCCTGGGAGCTCTCAATGTACCTGGAGCTATCAGATGCCACGCTCTGCTCCTCTGTCCCCAGGGTCTCCCTGCCACCGTTTTCACTGGACTTTGAGATTTCTTCCCCAGAGTAGTCATTCTGATGCAAGCTGCACTTGTTGGTTTCCCCGAGTTGATCTTGCCAGGTTGCTAATTCAGACATGAGAACTCAGAATTATGGAAATGGTTCAGAAGTAGCTGTTATAGATCACTGACATATAATAACCAATACTCATCATTTTATATTGACACTTATAAATTCCCCAAATTGAATTTCTGATCTAAACATGGGGATGGACACTTCGGAATGTGTCCAAGTGAACAGTGTGTCTTGTGATTGGGTTTCCTGTTTGTTCATATCGCCACTGATTAGAAGAGGTTTCCTGTTGAACCTGCCTTGTATTGTCCTGGAATCTTTATTAAATATTTTTTTTCTTTTCTAGAAAGTCCTCCAAACATACTATAATATAATGCTTTTCCTCTGGGCAAAGGCTTCCAAACAAATGGCCTGCATTTAAAAAATAAAATAAAATTGAATGCCAATAACCAAGTCATTATTTTGATTAAATAGTAATTATGTACTAGAGATTTGCAGAGTCCAATTTGCAAATTATCCCTTTGCCCATTTTATTAAATGACAGGGTACAGGCTAGCACTGCTCAGGTGGTATTTCCGTAAAAAATGTGATTGAGCTTACAAAGAATTTCATTATTTTAACCACCAGCCCGGCCTGCCAGTGCCTCTCTCTGACCCTGTCCCCACCCTACACCCCAAACTCATACACACACAGCCCTTTCCCGGCCTCGGAGTTCTCTCCCTGCAAGGGACATGTTGTTTCAGCCACAGGATGATAGCACTGCCTACGTCTTTTTGATCTAAGAAGAACCTTCTGTGATCGAGTCTGCCTGTAAGCAGTCTTAAACCGTGAGCTGTTTCCATCTGCCAACCCAACTGACAGCTCCCGCTGCATGGCAGATGATGGCCAGTGAACTTTGACGACTGAGGAACAGAAATATATCTAAGATGCATGGCAGTCAAAATAGAGTTGGAATTGCAGGCAGGAAACCAGGTGGTGTCTTTGATCTGGATGTTTTAGATAAGCCAGGTTAGGCTGAAAGGATGGTACACCAAAAGTATCAGGAAGGAGCTGGAAAGACTTAGGTTTGGATCCTCTTGATTTACCAGCTGTATGACTTTGTGCAAGTGGCAGAGCTTTATTTATTTTATTTATTTTTGAGACAGAGTCTCACTCTGTTGCCCGGGCTAGAGTGAATGCCCTGGTGTCAGCCTAGCTCACAGCAACCTCCAACTCCTGGGCTCAAGCGATCCTCCTGCCTCAGCCTCCCGAGTAGCTGGGACTACAGGCATGCGCCACCGTGCCCGGCTCATTTTTTCTATTTTTAGTCGTTTGGCTAATTTCTTTCTATTTATAGTAGAGATGGGGTCTCCTCGCTCTTGCTTGCACTGGTCTCGATCTCCTGACCTTGACCAATCCTCCCGCCTTGGCCTCCCAAAGCGCTAAATTGACAGGCGTGAGCCACCACGCCCGGCCAAGCGTCAGAGCTTTTAATGAGTTTTAGCATCTAAACAAAGGGGGGTCCCAGCCCACGCTGATCAGCTTGGGGAGTGCTACATGAGAAAGAGGAGAGTGGGAATGTGAAGCCCCTGTTAGCTGGAAAGGGCTATCAAATGGAGACGATGACTGTCTGTCCCCAGTACGCAAGAGCTTTCTGGAAGCTTCCAAATCAAGCACAAATCCTCATCGCTACACTCTAAGACTCCCTCCATGCGAGACCTCCTTCCGACCATGTGTGAATCAGAAGAAATCACACCCTTGGCAAGTGGACAGAGCTTTTTTGCAAAGAAGGGGCACTTTGCTTTTGGCAGGTACATCTCTTGCTGGCAGGTGTCTTGGAAACCAGAGCGCTGGCTGGAAGTTGGGCCTCCCAGCGCCTCAGCTCAGCACCTTGGTGCAGGACTAGGACACCTCGGCTGTGTTCGGTTCCCCTAAACCTTACTTGTCGTCTCTCCAGAAATAATATTAACTTTCAAGGAATTGAGTCAGCTCTGGTGATAACATGGAGAAAGAATCTAGGTTGGATCATTTCTTTTTTTATTTTTGAGACAGAGTCTCATTCTGTTGCCCGGGCTAGAGTGAGTGCCGTGGCATCAGCCTACTCACAGCAACCTCAAACTCCTGGGCTCAAGCGATCCTCCTGCCTCAGCCTCCCAAGTAGCTGGGACTACAGGCATGCGCCACCATGCCCGGCTCATTTTTTCTATATATATTAGTTGGCCAGTTAACTTCTTTCTATTTATAGTAGAGATGGGGTCTCACTCTTGCTCAGGCTGGTCTCGAACTCCTGACCTCGAGCGATCCTCCCGCCTCGGCCTCCCAGAGTGCTGGGATGACAGGCATGAGCCACTGCACCCGGCCCTATAGTTTAAATTATACTCTATCAAACCACATCTTCTCAAAACATATCAGTATACTATGTTAGCATTAAGAGAACAGGCAGCCAAATCTGGTTCTCTGGAGGAAGAAAAACCCTTATCCAAAATGTCAGTTTCATGTAATCCAATTGATGGTGGATTTAAGAATAGGCCGACCAGGCAGATCACTGATAAAGTCAGTGGAAAGGAAAGATGCTTTTTGAATATCAGCTCTTGGTGGTGTAATTAACTAAATCCTCTGCTGTGATTAACCAAATCCCCTAGCACTGACAGGCTAGCAGGAGGTGGGGGAGCAATGTGAATGGAGCCTTGTGGGGTATCTCAGGCTAATTAGCACAGTAAAGAAGGCTGCTGACAGTTTCCCATGTCTCAAGCTACCCAAGTGCAGAGTGATTTCTGGAATGTATCTCGGTCTGTGTTCATTTGAAGATGCAAAAACTACGCTTGCAAGTTCACTTGGGAAGCAGAAAACCTGTGGTCTCCTTCTAGTAGACCAGGCATCCTCAAACTATGGCCCGAGGGCCACATGCCACCTGCCAAGGACATTTATCCGGCCCTCCAGGGGTTTTTGCCGCCGCTGCCTATCCTGCTTAGCAGCCAACTCATCCCAGGCCCACAGTGCGCATGTGTGGAATGTGCACCCCACTCTCCAACGGTCTGAGGGACAGTGACCTGGCCCCCTGTTTAAAAAGTTTGAGGACCCCTGGAGTAGACCGCGATCTGATCTCACACGAGATGTGCATATCTCCTAGAAAATCATAAAGCTTGAGAATAATGATTTTTCAAATTTCAAAATATGATATTCTCTATAACAATCCTCTGCCTGTTAGGAACATAGACCCACATGTAGGTTGATGTCTCCTTGGAAGATCCTAGAGGGTCCAATTCTTTAATTTAGCTGGAGATCTATGCAGTTGTTCATCTATATCTGATGATGAGTAGATCTAACCCAGAGATCGATTTACTTGGTCTGGGGTGCCTGATAAGGCTTGATTTTTAAAATCTTCCCAAGTGATTCTATTGCTCAGACGAGATTAAGAACCAAGCATGTTGGTACATTGATGGTGGAGTTTAGCAATTTATCACAAAATGTACAATCCTCAAAATTGCATTTCAGTTGGTCCAGTTATGGAAAAGCAACACAGAAACATAAACACGTGTGTGTCTATGCATGGAAAAAAAGATTGGGGCCAGGTGCAGTGGCTCACGCCTGTAATCCTAGGACTCTGGGAGGCCAAGCCAGGATGGTCACTTGAGGTCAAGAGTTCGAGACCAGCCTGAGCAAGAGCGAGACCCTGTCTCTACTAAAAATAGGAAAAAAATGAGCCAGGCATGGTGGCGCATGCCTGTAGTCCCAGCTACTTGGGAGGCTGAGGCAGGAGGATCGCTTGAGCCCAGGAGTTTGAGGTCGCAGTGAGCTGTAATGATGCCACTGAAGTCTACCCATGGTGACAGAGTGAGACTCTGTCTCAAAAAAAAATACAAATAAAAGATTGGAAGAATAAATGCTAACAGGTTAGCAATGGTGTTCTTTGGGGGTGGAATTATGTACTATTATTTTTCCATATTTTCCCAAAATTTCTTTCCTGAATCTCAATTACTTTTGAAATTAGAAAGAAGGGACAATTTCTATTTGATTCTAATAAAAGTAAGGAAGTATTTCATAAACATCTATTGTGTCCTCAACCTTGTGTCCACAGTGGAGGATTTAAAATATGTATAAGACGTGGTCTCAGGAAGTAAGTTTATAGTTGAAGAGGCCCAACTAATATCTCTGCAGCCATCTGTGTCGTGTGTAATAAAACACTAAGATCCTGCCACCAAGCAGGCATGGCCATACTGTACTTGTTTGTCTTATTTCTTTTGTTTTTTTTTTTAGACAGAGTCTCACTCTGTTGTGTGGGCTAGAGTGCCGTGGCGTCAGCCTAGCTTACAGCAACCTCCAACTTCCGGGCTCAAGTGATCCTCCTGCCTCAGCCTCCCAAGTAGCTGGGACTACAGGCACGCGCCACCATGCCCGGCTCATTTTTTCTATATATTTTTAGTTGGCCAATTAGTTTCTTTCTAGTTTTAATAGAGACGGGGGTCTCACTCTTGCTCAGGCTGGTCTTGAACTCCTGACCTTGAGCAGTCCTCCTGCGTTGGCCTCCCAGAGTGCTAGGATGACAGGCATGAGCCACGGCGCCCGGCCTGTTTGTCTTATTTCTGTGCTGTATTGCCAACTGCTGGAGAGGCAGAGTCTTGGGAGCATTTGCCCTTGTGCCCTACATTTGGTAGGCTTTAGTAGTCACTTAAATATCTACGGAATGAATGAGCTCAGAGAGGAGCGAGATTACTGCGAAGCATCGGTGGAGAGAGATGAGAGGCAGGCCTTGATACGTGAGTAGGGTTTGTTTGAATGGCAGCCACTGTAGGTGGCCAGCTTAACACAGAGTTCTTGGACAAAGACCCACGGCAGAGATGGGCTCGATGTGAGGAGGGACAGTCGTCGATGGGCCCAACCACAAGAAGCCTCATCTATCACAGTGACTGTGCCAAACAAAGACAATGGAACAGAGCTGTGGCCAAAAGGTGGGCCTGGCCAGAGAGTGGTGGAGAAAGAGGTTTCAGTTACCCAGGAAATAAATAATAGAGTCCGCATTTCCTGCAAACGAGAGAAGCATCCACTCTGCTCCCTTCTTTATTTACATCATACAATTTTGGGGGGATGAAATATGTTTTACAGAAGGAGTTAGGTGGTTTCCTTTAAATATATTGAAAGAGAAAGAGGGTCTTGCCTTCTCTTTGACCTTCCACCTTGGGATAACACAGCAAGAAGGACCTCTGCAGATGCCAGTCCCCTGACTTTGAACTTCCCAGCCTCCAGAACCGTGAGCCAATACATTTCTGTTCAATATTAAAAAATAAACAAAAAGGAAAGAGGAAGCTCATTTAGCAAACATAAAAACAGGCTGGAAAATAGGAGTTTTGTTTGTTTCATGCAAAAAAAAGAAAAAAAATGGACAAAAAGAGCCAAATATCTGTGCATGAGACGTTCTCAAACAGACCAGGAAGAACACGATTTCTCGCGATCTGAGTGTGGTACGGCATATTCAGGACAATGCCTGTGACACTCGGACCAGAATGGGCTTTGACAAACTCTGGCAATTTCTAGTTGTCCTAAGAGTGCAATGGAATGCACTTTGAGGAATGAAGGAAATGTTTTTGAATGTCGTCTGGGAGTGATTTGCAATCGAGTGCCATACCACCGTCCCCCACACCTCCATCCCCACATGGGGCTGTGACACCCCTGCAGAGCCAGCCCCTGGGCTTGTGTCAGATGTCACAAAAACACAAGGACTCGAAGAGACTCGCCCAGGCGGCTGGAACCCCAGACTGCTGGCAGAGCCGGTCAGGAAACCTCACTGGGCGGTCAGTTCTGATGTTTAGAAACCCTCACCACTACGAAATTCACCCTTTCCAGTTACTTCCTGGCTGATCCTGAAATAGAAAGGCACACTTGATCCGTGGCCCAGTTTCCCGAAAATGGAGAGCTAGACTTTGGTCTCCGAGTGTTTTTGAAAAGTAAATAAAAAAAAAAATCCCAAATACAACCAGGAATTGCAGGGACCAGAAGTTTAACCGAAGAGAAGCGGACCCCACCCTGCTGCTCACACCCACGCCTGCGGAAAGCTGATGGAAAATTCAAATCCTCTGCAGCTGTCCCCTCCCCAAAGCGACTCAGGAGAGAACTCGGTGACCCCAAAGAGGCCGGAGACTCGCAGGATGAATAAACTGTGTGACATCTCCGTGAAGAATTGGCCTGGCAATGTGGACTGTGCCCAAGCCCTCGGCCACCCGAATGAGGATTCACCACTGTCAGCTCCACATCTGGTTTCGGGGTTGGAATTTCCAGGTGTCACCCCAGGGAGTGGCACTGGTATTTATCACGCCCTCCTGGCTATCAGCTCGGTGCTGCCTAAACTAAACAGTGCAATCAATTCTTTTCCTTGCTGGGAAGGCCTGGAACTGCATGCGGTTTGGAGCTGGGGGGTTGCTCTGAGGGGCTGCGCTCACGCAGCAGTTTGGGGGTGGCGTTCTGAACACCTGCCTAAAAATGCAAAGTCTGAGCGCACATGGGGGTGGGGGGTGGCATCTGAAACCACAAAAGTACCCCCAAACCAGTTCTGCTTCTATTAAATCTTTGGGCAAAACATGCAAAAAGGAAAAAGCTAGTGTCATGGTCAGGAGCGTATTATTTGGAATCACAACTGGTGACCTGAAACTCTGCTTTTGTCACTTAGGGGGTGACCACCAGCTCATCTGGTTTGCCTGCGATTGGCCGGTTGTACAACTGAAAATCCTGCATCTCAAGAACCTAGTCAGTCCCGGGCAAGCTGGGACTGTCGGTCACCCTAGATGCCAAGCGTGTGACTCTGGGCATGTTAATCTTTGCGTTAAGTTTCCACATGTGCAAAACGGGGATCATGGTCACACCTGCCTCACTGGGTGGTTGTGAGGGTTCCAGCGAGTAGAGGGTGAGAGTGCTCGTGACCTGCCCCGTGCCAAGGACTGCGTGTGAGTCATTAATACCACAAGACAGCTTGACAGGTATAAAGGGTTTAAACCAACAAAATCCCAGACACAACTGTGACTTTCAGCTCTTTTGCTTTACTGTTGTATCTTGGATAAGTTATTTAACCTTTTTGAACAGGCGTCCTCAAACTACGGCCCGCGGACCACGTGCGGCCCGCCTAGCACATTTATCCGGCCCGCCGGGTGTTTTTGTCACCGCTGCCTGTCCTGCTTAGCAGCCGGCTCGTCCCCGGCCCACAGTGCGCATGTGTGGAATGTGCCCACACTCTCCAACGGTCTGAGGGACAGTGACCTGGCCCCGTTTAAAAAGTTCGAGGACCCCTGGTCTAAACTGACCACCAGACGGTGGGCTTGTCCCACGGATGGCCTCTTTTACTTATTAACTGACGTTTAGTTCACCTATGACTACACAAAAATGCTAATTTTTTTTTTTTTTTAATGTATGGTCTGGCAGCTGTGTGAGTGGCCGTGTGATTCGATCCCAGGGAACATGGGTTTTACCCAGAGGGGGAGAAAAAGTAAACCACACAAGGAAGAATGACTTGGCCTAATGCTTTTAGACTGAAAAGATACTATTTAAGATGATACAGGTGTGGCATCTGAAATATAGAAAATAAATGCCCAAGGCCGGGCGCGGTGGCTCACACCTGTCATCCTAGCACTCAGGGAGGCCGAGGCGGGAGGATCGCTCGGGGTCAGGAGTTCGAAACCAGCCTGAGCAAGAGCGAGACCCCGTCTCTACTAAAAATAGAAAGAAATTAGCTGGACAACTAAAAATATATATAGAAAAAATGAGCCGGGCATGGTGGCGCATGCCTGTAGTCCCATCTACTTGGGAGGCTGAGGCAGGAGGATCGCTTGAGCCCAGGAGTTTGAGGTTGCTGTGAGCTAGGCTGATGCCACGGCTCTCTAGCCCAGGCAACAGAGTGAGACTCTGTCTCAAAAAAAATAAAATAAATGTCCAATCTGAACTAAGAAAGTTCCTAAAAGGGCTTCTGTGTTGGAGACCAGGATGCCCAAGAACTAGAGGGGTCACGTGAACAGAAGTTGCATTATTGCTCCTTCTCCGTCTTCCAAGCAGCATGATGGGGGCTTAATTAGCAAGGACAGGCCCTACTTGAGGGTGGGCTCACGAAGCTCCAATGGGACTGTTTGGGAAGATGATGACTGTTGCATTTATTTTTATCCAAACGCAGTAAAGATTTCTAGCACTTTGCATTAAAGGAGTTATGAAGCGATTGGTTATCACGTACTTAAAACGTACAGCCCTGCCTTCTTCCAGGAAAAAAAGGATCAAGGCAGCCTCCAACTATCAAAACATATCTGGGCCAGCACAATTAAAAGTCGGGACAGACTCTAATAAAAGGAGCAGGAAAAAGTCAGCTGCTGCCAGAATCTCTCGGGCAGCTCTAACATACCCCACTGGCACCCCCATCCGCCAGTGCCCGTTACGGGGTGCAGAGGATTTAGTGGTTTTGCAAGACAAGCAGGATTTTTACTCCCATGGAAGCTGTCTGTGTTCTGTTGGGGAGAGGCAGTCGTTTGAAAGGGAAACATGAACCCCAGAGCTACTTTCAGATTTGAAAAGAAAAAAAAAAATTGTAGAATTAATTAAAATTAAAATAATGATAATAATAAAAGGGAAACAGACATACAATGTGATTCCCAAAGAAGGTGACCGGCAGGGTGGCGGTCCACTTTGGATTGGTGGCCAGGGCGTCTCTGCGAGGAGCTGACTCCCAGCCCTCCGTGGTCCCCCTCATTCTCCCTGCATCCTCCTGCCCTCTCCCGTCTTGGCGTCAGACTTGTCCCCTGTCCCCACGAGCATGGCTTCGCCTTACTGAACCCCAGAAGCAGGTAGATGGACTGGTCGTCGGGTGTCGTGGACTTTCTCTCCAGCACCAGCCCCGATTTTTCTCCTCCTCTTTGGTCTCACTTTCAGCTCTGTCCTGTCCCCCCATCAGCGTCACGGGGACCGAAGTCTATACTGGATCCACCATTCCTGGCACTCGCCATGCGCTCGTGTTTTTTTAGCTTTTGAATGCAGGGTTCGTACTTCCTCTGCTAGACCAGTGTCACTCCTTTTCCTAGACGCGGCTTGGAAGCCCGCCTCTTCCGAGAAGCCTTTCCTGATTGCCATTGTAATAAGGACCTTCTGCGTTGTTAAAATGGAGAGCCGTTCTCGGAGGGTCCCTTTCTGCTCTGTTGAGAACAGCCTGGGGGGAAAAAGCAGCGCAGAGTGGGGGCAGGCACCCTCCGGGGAGACCGTGGCAATAATCCAAGCGCTGGTGGCGATGGCTCAGACTAGGGGGTAGCGGTGGCATTAATGATAGGTAGTTGGATTCTGGATATTTCACGCTGGATTAGAGTTGGGGCCTCCAGAGAAAGCAAGGAATTACGGCTGGGTCTGAGGTTTTTGGGCTACATGACAGGAAGGAGGAGGCAAGGTGCTGTTTGGTAAAACAGGGAAGACGGAAGAGCTGGTTTGGCAGGGAGGGTGCAGGTGTTGAGTCGGAGCTGCTGATCAGACGTCCGAGTGAAGACGCGCGGTGTAGACAGTTTGATGTATGAGTCTGGAGTCCGGGGGACGCTGTGGCCTGGACGCCAGGCCGTGTGAGAGGGGAGAGAGCCTGGAACCCACAGGCCGGGTTCAGATCCCAGCTTTGCTGCGTGAGCTTGGACAGGGCTTTTCTCCTCCCTTCTGGCTTCCAAATCTGCAAAGGGAAGAGGCACAAGTAGAACCAGAAGACGAGCAGGGCAAATGAGCCCGCATACGTGAGGCACACGATACACAGTGCGCTGTAGGAGACCCGCACGCGCTAGCCGACCTCTGCCAGACCCCGATCTGGGTTGCGGGCTCTGTAGGTGCGGCTGTGAGCAATGACAGTGACCGGGAGGGGGGCCTGGACGTCAGCACCAGGAGCTGGGACTCGATCCTGTGAGCAGTGGGGAGCATCTCTATGGGAAGTTTTTGAATTAAATGAGATTATGGCCAGGCGCGATGGCTCGCGCCTGTCATCCTAGCACTCTGGGAGGCCAAGGCGGGAGGATTGCTCAAGGTCAGGAGTTCGAAACCAGCCTGAGCAAGAGCGAGACCCCCATCTCTACTAAAAATAGAAAGAAATTAATTGGCCAACTAAAAATATATAGAAAAAATCAGCCGGGCATGGTGGTGCATGCCTGTAGTCCCAGCTACTCGGGAGGCTGAGGCAGGAGGATCGCTCGAGCCCAGGAGTTGGAGGTTGCTGTGAGCTAGGCTGATGCCACGGCACTCACTCTAGCCTGGGCAACATAGTGAGACTCTGTCTTGAATGAATGAATGAATGAATGAATGAGATTGTGCCGCTGTGGTTAAGAGGTACCGAGTATAGGGGCTACGGAGGTGGGCCAGGGTGTGGGGGGAGGTGCACAGTGTCAGAAGGACCAGGATTGGGGGTGGCCTTGGACATGGAGTTGAGGACTGGGCACACGTGACCCAGGCCCAGCCTCGGCTCGGGCGTCACCAGCCCCCTGGCAGAGCCACCGCGCTGAGAGTCCCTGAGCCTCCCAGTGGCCTGTTCCCGGTTGCAGTGCTCAGGGACACGGAGGGGGGGGGACAGCCCGTTGCCACCTCACAGCGACCACGCCCTTTCCTGCAAGAGTCTCCCAGCCTGGCCCCCGGAACCCCACTTTGAGCAGGGCTGGAGAATCAGTCGTCCTGCTCGCTGCAGCAGCTGAAGCCAACAGTCCCCGCTGTCATCGGGGGGGACTGGCTTCCCCCCAAGTTCCCGCATCTTGAGTCTCTTTGCCTGGGGGAGAGAATACATGCGCTAGGTCCCCTGTCTCCTGCTCCCGTTGAATAATAGCTTTGGAAAAGCCGTGAGCGCTCTTGTGAGCAAAAGAGCACTTGAGAACTCAGGCTGTCATCCCCATACTGGGCTCAGAATTGGGGCTGGGGCAAATCATTCTAGAGAAGTCTTTCGGGGGGCCTTCTCGCTGCGGCGTGCACGCACCCCCTCACCCGGTGGGGAGGGAGGAAGAAGAGGGTGGTGGCGTTTCCCAGACTGAGAAAGGACAAGCGGGTCCCACCTCCTCGAGCTGGCAGTCTCTTCCTCACCCCAAGGTTGGAATGTGCCACCCCCGAGACAGGGCTGGCCCGCACATGTGTTTGGTTTGGACCCCACAATGTTTTTTTTAAAAAAATTTGAATTTGTGGCCAACATTGAAAAAATCAAGAGATCTCACACTAAAAACTGGATCTTGGGCTTCCAAACTGCTCGCTCCGGCGACACGGGGCTGGCGGGCCGCCTTAGCAGTCAGGGAAGCTCTGGCGTGTGGCTTGTGTCCTTGAGGCTGGGGGCAGGGCCACTCACAGGGCCCCCTATGGCCTGGCCTCCCTCGTGTCCCCATCTGCCTGGCACGTGCCCGCGTGCCAGCCCTGGGCTGAAGTCGGATCAGATCGGGCAATTGATAGACTCTGTTTTTTTTTGTTTTTTGTTTTTTTGAGACAGAATCTCACTCTGTTGCCCAGGCTAGAGTGAGTGCCGTGGCGTCAGCCTAGCTCACAGCAACCTCCAACTCCTGGGCTCAAGCGATCCTCCTGCCTCAGCCTCCCGAGTAGCTGGGACTACAGGCATGCACCACCATGCCCGGCTAATTTTTTCTATATACTTTTAGTTGGCCAATTAATTTGTTTCTATTTTTAGTAGAGACGGGGTCTCACTCTTGCTCAGGCTGGTCTCGAACTCCTGACCTCCAGCGATCCTCCCGCCTCAGCCTCAAAGAGTGCTAGAAATACTGGCATAAGCCACCACGCCCGGCCTAAAAATATATCTTTAGAACCTCAAGAATGTGCAACAACAGTGGTTTCTCAATGGTATCACCTTGGGACTCGGATATTTTAAAAATACCTTAGCCCTCTTCGTGGACGAGCCTGCAGAATGAGATGCCACTTCCTTTCGCTGGGATTTGCTATGTCCCCCCAAGAAAGCCAGGGCTGCGCCTTTGCCAGCCATATGTCCCGTTGAAATACTAATTTCCTGCTCTCTGGCAGGGCACACAGTCAAGGGCACTGCTGGCCAATCCCCTGGAAAAGACTATTTCCAGACCAACTAAATAGCATAGGAACTTCCTTCCCAGGCCTTGCTAACTAAACACTGCCAGCCTGCATGGAAATGTTCCATTCACATATTTATGACTTTGGAGCTTGCCTTAAATGCATGCTGGCTTTTATTTTTTCCATCACACAGTGTTTCTTCCAGTTTTCTAGTTTCCCATATCAACCACTTCACTGTTTTCAAGCAGACTAATTCCAAGCCAACGTAGCTGATTGGGACAGTTAAAACCTCGCCAATTCAGGCAGGGAGCTTGAACCCTGCCAGCGAGGATAAGCACTGGCCATGCAACTTGGAGGCCCGTTTCCTCTTCTAGAAGATGAAGACTTAAGGTTGTATAACCAACGTCCTTTTCTAATATTAAAACCACATTTCATCAAACCGAAGATGCCGTTGATTACAAGAAACATCCTCATTCACGTACCGGCAAGAAAAGAACGTTGCAAAATGTGCCACCAGTTAAACAGTCCCAAAACACCTTTAAAAAGATGTACCCATGATGTATAGATTGGTCACACCAGTCCCCTTGTGGCTTTGAAATCCATTCAGACAATGTTGGCAATGTCGCCTGTCCTTTGTTGTGTTACTTGGCATGAAATAGGCACTCAGTAACAAAATGTAACAGCACTTTTCATGTGGGGTGGGGGGAGGATATCTTTCTTTCCAAGCAAATAAAACATTTGCTTGTCTTTTTGCAAGAGAATTTGGAACTGTGATTCTCTGCTCACCGTAAATATTTGCTTCATCAATGTCAGATTTACACCCTGCTGCTCAGTTTTTGAAGCTATTCTACATACACCATGACTAACTTTTCATTTTAGTATTGAATCATTGTGTAATCTTTTCTTAGATATTTATTTATTTTATTTTATTATTATTATTTTAGACAGTCTTGCTCTGTTGCCCGGCCTAGAGTGCCATGGCATCAGCCTAGCTCACAGCAACCTCACACTCCTGGGCTCAAGCAATCCTGCTGCCTCAGCCTCCCGAGTAGCTAGGACTACAGGCATGCGCCACCATGCCCCGCTAATTTTTTTCTATATATTTTTAGTTGGCCAATTAATTTCTTTCTGTTTTTAGTAGAGATGGGGTCTCACTCTTGCTCAGGCTGGTGTAGAACTCCTGACCTCAAGTGATCCTCCCTCCAGGGCCTCCCAGAGTGCTAGGATTACAGGCGAGAGCCACCGCCCCCGGCCCTTTTCTAAGACATTTGCACGGCAGTTAGACTCAATGGTGTAGTACCGAGCGTATACACGGCTCAATGGAAATGACAGGGACACCTGTGACTGCCACACTCAGGCAACGGTGTCTGCATCGAAACTGCCACTTGGCAACAGAAACCGTACAACCATATCCATCACAGATACATCCTGATCCCGGACACATTAAAGTATGAAAAAATGAGCATCTTAGAATGGATGAATTGTGGAAATAGCTACAATCTCGTGACAATTGACAATATCTGCGAAGTACTAAACCCTTGATAAGAATTGTCAGTCAGACGTCACGATAATCCAAAAAGCATGTGCAGATTAGGAAGTTTAGCCAGATTAATAAAACGTCCCCAGATCATCCAGCTAGGTAAATTTCAGAGTGAGGATTCGTATTCGGATCCGGACAATAGGATCTTCCCCACTGCCGGTTCTGTGGTTCTACGGGCAGTACGAATTGTATGTGCATGTCAACTGTGGACTGGTATTCCATTCTGTTTACTTTCAAAAACATGAAGCATTGGCTGGGCGCGGTGGCTCACACCTGTAATCCTAGCACTCTGGGAGGCCAAGGTGGGAGGATCATTTGAGTTTAGGAGTTCGAGACCAGCCTGAGCAAGAGCGAGACCCCGTCTCTACTAAAAATAGAAAGAAATTAATTGGTCAACTAAAAAATCTATATATATAAATTAGCCGGGCATGGTGGCACGTGCCTGTAGTCTCAGCTACTCGGGAGGCTGAGGCAGGAGGATTGCTTGAGCCCAGGAGTTGGATGGAGGTTGCTGTGAGCTAGGCTGACGCCATGGCACTCTAGCCTGGGTGACAGAGTGAGAAATTGAGTGATGCTTCATGTTTTCTTTTCTTTCTTTTGAGACAAATAGGCCTTCAACGGGTTATTTAAAATAGCTCCATCACATAGGGTTTTATAAGAATTTGTAATTAGTGCATCCATTATATGCAAATAGCCAGTTTTTATCGGGGCTCATTGGCACGATTTCTGCCTTCACAGCAGTTTTGGAAGCTGGCATGGCTACCTGTAGCTACCTTCACCCCATGGTGCAATCCGTTACATAATCATCACCATTTCCTGACCAAAACCTTAGCCTATGAGCTGAACCAACTTGCTCAGTTGGCAATGGAAGTAGAGTACTTCTGTTCATGGCAAAATATGGGCCTAGATCAGCTCAAACCTTGGTCTCCTGATCTTTGGGCACGTTCTTTTTCTACTTCTCTCTATTGCACCAATAACTTGCCGTTCACACAGAGTTTGGTTCTTGTTTTGTTTTGCAACGTGGACGGTGAATGGATCGAGACAAAGGTGTTTTTGTTAAAAACCATAAAAGCTGCTTTACTCTCCCAGTGCTGGCAGATATGGCAATGAATGACATTTTTAAGGGCCCGGGAGCACCCAGCCTCTGCCGTTGGCCTCTCTCGGGCACAAGGGAGGCCCTTTCAGACCAGCCCAGAGGTAGAGCGTGGAAGCCACCAAAGTGGCTTCTAGATAGCAGCGAGGCTGAGTCAGGTCCCGTGGCTTCGTGGCCAGGGCGATTCTGTTTCCAC